>BMAO01032012.1:0-28157 GCA_019973975.1 Trichonephila clavata | reverse complement strand
ACAGTTTTGTGTTGGAATTTCTAATATAAATTCAGTTACAAAAAAAAGGAACGAGTCTTACAGTAGTCGCATATGATGTGTAACATCTGACATGTTATCCTGGTAAATACGCAATAGTAACATAAATCCTGAAAAAATTAATCGGGTATGATTGGAAATAATTTTCTATCGAATAATTTTATCTTTAATGAAAATTTATTTAATTAACACAAAGAGTCATGTAATTTTTATCAAAATAAATATTCTTGTTCAATTTGGGGAAGACACACACCATAGACTTATGATGACTAAATGATACATATACTTGAGATTTTAAAGTATTTAATAACCTTTGAAAAACACATGTCAATAGTACTGTTAGCTGTCGATATATTTCGGTTGTTGTCATTTCGGCTTGAGCTCATCATTCAAAAAGCTATGAGCGGACAATCGTAAAGTTACCTGACTGACAAACAGATTTGGTAAAGCAGTAATTGGTTCGGCCGTTTGTTTCTAGAGATTTGTGTTCGTTGCAACAAAAAAAAAGCATGAAGTTGAATTTTGTGCAATTCTTTTCGATGTTCTAGTTTTTATTTTTTTTTCTCACGTTTCTTTTGTCGAAAATCTCGCATACATTCTGTTTTGGATTTACCCGTCTCGGCAAATTACAAAATCGTTTTGAAGTTATTGTATTCCAGATTTTAATTTCAATTAACTTTTTTCACCAATCATACTAAATATTTTTTTATTTATCACACTAATGTTATATTTTTAATATCACAAACAAAAACAGCAATATATTTTAAAAAAAATAAAAAGAATTTAAATCAGCATTTAAAACCGTGGAGGATTATATACCATAATGACTAAAGACGCGAGATTCCCAAGTTCAATAAAGGTCATGAAGAATACAAAGAAACTGTAAACTCAAGTGTCATTCTCGCTATCCGATCTTGGCTTGGAACAGGGATGGCCAACTCAAATGACCTTGCGGGCCACTTCGGAAAACATTATAATCCTGCGGGCTGTAAACAAAAATTATGTACCTTTATATTATATTTAGACCCATCACAAACATTTATTGGAATGCAAATTTAAAACGGAATGAATTATTATTGATTCATTATTTTTTATCTATGCAAGCATTGATAATTTATAATAATAATGCAAGGATCAAATATGTCTAACTCTAGCAATAGGCAGCGCGATGGAGTTACAGGAGTACAAACTTTGACTTGTACTTTGAAATAAACATTTTTTTTCAAGCTATTATTTTTCAAATTGCATTTACTTTATCCCATTTCTGATGATTATGTTCTGAAAGCTGTCATGATGAAAGAAAATGACGTCACAGAATTTTACAAGCCTCTTCTACAACAGTTGAGAGAGGCAATCTAAGTGTAAATCGGAACTCGAGACAGGAAACCCTCTCCCCTCTCTTTCGCCTTCTATTTTTGTTCTAGGAGGGTCCAGTTTACAAGCAGCTGTGACTATTCATATGACAACTGACCCCTCTTTTACTGCCCATCCCATGGTACATGAAAATTGCTGCCCGACATTCTAGTTATACAAGGAAACTGCTTTTTTTTACGCTGTTTCTTTTCCGTCGAGGAACATTAGTTTTTCATTTGTTAGATCTACAACGATAATTAAATATCTTCAATGAGTACGAAATAAGGAATATTCCGAATTTTGTAAAGTAATTAATTTATAAAAATATAAGTTTTAGTTAAGGCAGAAACCTTTATATGTATATTTCTGTACATTCAAAACAATTTTGTGTGATATTCCTCAATATTAAATTGCATCAAAATCCTTTTTTAAACAGTTTAATAAAAGAGAAATTTATAAAAATAATGGAATGAATAGTGTAATGTGATTTAAATTTTCTCATTCCTGAAATATTTCAGAGAGAGAGCAGTTCTTTGTTTCCGATTCAGTTCAATAATTTTATTTAAAAAACGTTTTAAGACATGTAACAAAAAAAATCTTATATAAATTTAATAAAGTACAGTGGCGTAACTACCAATGGGCTAGGTGGTGCCGTGCACCGGGTCCCTTGAGCTCAGGAGGCCCTCGCGCCTTGAACACCAGGCAAGTCGAACTAGCGATAATTTCTCTCATAATTGAGATATAAATATAAAAGATTGTTACATAGCTGTAATTATGGCAACAGCTATTTCTTCTTGGTAATTTTATTTTTTATAACATTATGATTCATAATAAGCTATTTTCCTGTTTCAATATTTCGCAATCTGGTATCTGCAACAGACTGATGTAACTTTGACCCCCTCCTCTGTTTTTTCGTGTGTTTTATTTTAAATAATTATAATAATTTTGTATTATATTTTCTTGTTTATGCATATTTTTTTTATCATTTCCTGTCTATCACGTGTCAAATCAAAGCTGGGTTATCACTAAATTCACAAGGAAATTCATAGGCATATATGTAAGTAGTATGTAGCTTTGCTTTCCTATATTCTGCAGAGCTTGACACAGGGCTGACTTGAAAGTAAATTTGTATATCTAAAATACTAATATATTTTTACTTAATAAAACTCAACCAATATTCTCTTTATTTTTTTCCCCACCAAGGCTTTTGGATACCTAGCTACGCCACTGATAAAGTGGTTTTGGGGCCCACACAATTTTATGGAAGAATAGTTTTAGTGTTGGAATTTCTAATATAAATTCAATTACAAAAAATCAAATGATATTGTGGTAAAGGAAGCTATATTTGCCATAGTTAACTAGTCATAGTTTGCTATATAGCCAATATCACAAACAGAAACCAGCAATATATTTCATAAATAACAATAAAAATAATTTAAATCAGCATTTAACCATGTATGACACCTGAGACAGCACCTCATCTTCTAACTACCACACCACACCAACGGAAGGACATTTGAGCTCTCCACAGATTTAACGTGCATCGCTCCCCTACATGGTGGGTCTTCAGTGGTGCTGGGCTTGAATTTTAAAATTGTGGAACCATTTGCCTGTGCATTAAATATTATATTTAAAGCACAGTTTCCAGAGTGAGGGGCGAGGACCCTGTTCCACGTGTCACTCCCCAGTACGTAACAAAAGTGTTTACGTAAAAAATTATTTTTAAAGATTGATTACGTATACACTTATATTACAATATTAAAAATTCATATGGCAGTTTTTAATAACTTGGCTAAATTGTTAAAATTTTAAGGGTACCAACACAGTATATGCTTTAAAAGAATCAATTTTTTATCTGTAGTTTTTTTTTTTAATCTTGCATTTATTGAAGATATGAAACTTTATATGTGTGAAAATATAACTAATACAAAACAATAAAAACCTGATAAAACAAAAAAAATTCTTTTTTATGATTTCATTATATATATTCATGATGCAACGTATTTACATATATATTTACATTACCTAATTAGCAGTAATAGTTCATTGCGTCAATTTATTTAATCCAGCAAAAAGATGTATTTACAAGGTTTTCCCTTTTTTTTTATTTCCTGTGCCTCCAAAATCGAAGCCGGGTTGCGTATCGGCATCGATCTGGGATACCTTGGATCTGTAAGTTCTGGCAATAAGCAACTAAAATTAAAAGGTTCCAACTTTTTTAACATTTTATCACGCCAAAAATCATTGTCCCTGAATATTTTTTTCCATTTTACATCCTTTTTTTGTCCACATTACAAAAAAGCAGTATTCTTTTTCTGTTACTTGCAATTGTCCCTGTACTTGGTAAAAATAATCGTGATTTGTATTTACGTTACGCTATTAATGTTACTAAAAATATTCTTAAAATTATGAAAAACTTTCTGATTTATTTTAAATCAATGGTATTTCATCTTCGGAATATTTGAATCTTATTTAAAATGCGATGATCAATAAATCCATTTAGTATGTGGAAACTTTCACAATATTTGAAATGAACAGCGGAACAAGAATTTAGAAAAAAAGAAATACACACTTTTCTTTCCAATTCCTGAAATTCTGTCCTATATTCTTTTTTCGTTTAGCCGAAAGAAATAATCTTTTTTTGAAGCTGCGACGATGATCCATTTTATTTAATAACTGAAATAAACTGTGCAAAATAAGTTTTAAAACAGTTGATATTCAAATAACTTAAACTTGGAAAAAAACACATGAATTTCAATTTTGGAGATATGTAAGAAAAGAATGCGAAAACTGATTCACTTTATCCTGACGATTCAAGTACATTTAATGAATATTAATTGTTCATTTTAATTATTAATAAAATATAACTTTGAGAAAGGTGGAATAAAAAACAGAGGATAGCTTTTTGTTCAAAACGTATTTGTAGCTATTTTCAAGCACAGACTCAAACTTTCCTAAGAATGATGTAATTGTAAATAGTATCTCTTGAATGCCAATAGATTCTTAGAAAACAAGACCCATTTTGGGGGGGGGGGGACATCTCTGTTACACAATCCACGGAAGAGTCATAAATTACCACCTTTCACCAAGGGAACGCAGGGAAAATTTCATGTATCCTTCCGCAAGAAGGCGGAGTTACAAGTTTACTTTCCCCTCATTCCAAATATGCAATGCTGACTTATTTAATTACTCGCAAATAAATTAGTTTAAAATTTTTAAAATATATGCGTTTGAAAGAGCATAAAAAATAAAGGATTTCCACTGAAAAACTTTTTTTATCCGATAATTGAAAATATTTTTATGATCGTTTCAACGCACTAAATGTAAATTTTCAAGCTTTTAATAAATATTTAAAAATATTTAGAATTTTTTTAAAAAAATCGAAATCAAGAGAAAAATTAATTTTTTTTTAATCTTTAGGATGCATTTTGTTTCATACAGTTAAAAGCAATACCTTAGACGTAAATTGAATTATAAGAAACTCCATAGGATTAACATTACACTCGGGTTTTCGTGGTGGCGTGTCACCGGGAGCCTTAAGTGTAAAAATTTCATGAAATGAAAATAATACGTAAGATGAAGAAAGTGAAAATTTACAACTCAGGTATCACATTTTTAAATCCCTTAAGATTTGGGTTAATAAATATTTTTCTGTTAAAAATTCATATTAGATACAACAGTATCGAAAATAAATGCTATACATTCTCATTTTATTGTTTTAAACTCATATTTGATACATTAACAAATTGAAATATGAGTGTATTATATACTCATTTTGAACTTTCATTCTCAAAAATTTGATCCCGTAACAGGTTCAAAAATGAGGATGTACTTGTTGCTCAATATGCGATTCTCAAAAATGAGTCCGCGTGCATCGCAGCTATTTTGAGAATGTGAAGTACTCAAAAGTGTGAGCTGTTTGCTATCAGTTTTGAAAACCGTTTCTAGCAGTGTATGTTCCTTAAAAATCGTGTAAAAAATACATATGGTTAATTTAGGGACATGTTCCAAAACTATAAAAAATCGCGCAAGATGAAAAATCTCTAAATACTTCTCCCCAAAAAAAGTTATAATGGAATCCGTGTTAGATATTTATAAATCAAAATTCATTTTTGTAACAAAAAAATTTAAAACTTTGTACAATGAAAATTTAGTCAATAAAATGCAAGTATGCAATTTTATATATGCATGCAACATAAAAAAATTCAAATTTAAATTATTATAGCAATATTCTTCATAAGAAAAAAATGTTTTGAAAATGTCGTTCTTTCTTCACTTTTTGCAAAAAAAATTGCATTTGTGAGTATTATTTTTATTTATAATAATTATCTTAAAGTACACTATTCTATATTTATTACTCTGACATGATAATAAATATAAATAATAATAATACATAAATATTATTTATACGCTTTCTCAAAATCATTATTTCAAGCGTAGTCAGACACTTAAAAAACACATGATAAAATTGCAAATGCAATTAAAAAAAATCAGTTAATATAACCTAAAAGTACATAGCAGTGATCATGTCCTTCATATTAAAGTTAATATTCCCTTCCCTTTACGAATTTAAAAATTCAGTTCGTATTCATATTAAATATAAATTGATAAAAGCATTAAAAAGAATGTAATGGACGAAAGCGAAACACTTACAATTAGATGCAACAGTTATCAATGAGACTATTTCAGGAGGGATCTCAATCTGTTTCGACGATAATCGATCTTAATATTCACTTTTTCTGGTCTATAAGTACTAACTCTATAACCTTCAATATAAGTCCTAACATCATGAAGAACCTTAATACTAAATCAATGTTTTTGCAAGTATTAGTTTTTTTCCCACACGAACATGGATACATTTCAAATTTTCCGTCGATTCTTTTTCTGTTATCACAATTCAGAGTATTTTCCTCTTCTATTTCTTGAACAGTTTTCGAAATCATTTCAGATTTTACGTCGATTATTTTTCTGTTCTCACCATAATTCGAGGAAAACAAGATGAAAATATTCTGAACAGTTTTCGAACTCTTTTCATATTTTCCGTCGATTCTCTTTCTATACTCCCCACTATTTAGAGTATATTCATCTTTTTGCATTCCTTGAACAGTTTGCGGGATCTTTTCATATTTTCCGTCGATTCTCTTTCTACACTCCCCACTATTTAGAGTATATTCATCATTTTGCATTCCTTGAACAGTTTTCGAAATCATTTCAGATTTTACGTCAATTCTTTTTCTGTTCTCGCCACAATTCAGTGTATTTTCATCTCCTTGTATTCCTTGAACAGTTTGTGGGATGATTTCAGATTTTACGTCGTTTCTTTTTCTGCTCTCATCACAATTCAGAGTATTTTCCTCTTGTGTTCCTTGAACAGTTCGCGGAATCTTTTCATATTTTCCGTCGATTCTCTTTCTATACTCCCCACTATTTAGAGTATATTCATCTTTTTGCATTCCTTGAACAGTTTGTGGGATCATTTCATATTTTCCGTCAATTCTTTTTCTGTTCTCGCCACAATTCAGTGTATTTTCATCTCCTTGTATTCCTTGAACAGTTTGTGGGATGATTTCAGATTTTACGTCGTTTCTTTTTCTGCTCTCATCACAATTCAGAGTATATTCATCTTTTTGCATTCCTTGAACAGTTTGCGGGATCATTTCATATTTTCCGTCAGTTCTTTTTCTGTTCTCACCACAATTTAGAGTATTTTCATCTTCTGGTATTCCTTGAAAGGTTTTCGGGACATGCGTCTGGCATGTAATGTTAAAAACTGATGCACTTTCTTCGCAGGGTGACAGATTAATCAAATTTGAAGTCTCTAGAACGTTTTCTTCTGGAAAGAAAACATTTGTTTCAGCATCTTCTTTCGGAAAGAAAGGGCTTGTTTCAGCACTTTGTATAGAAGAAGCACTTTCTTTTGTATCTTCTGCGGAAGAAATACTTTTTTTTCTGTCTTCTAAAGCATTTTTTACAATGGGTGCGAACAGTACAGCATCTAGAGTGACTTTTAGAACGTTTTTTAAATTCATTTCAGAGTTCTCTTTTTCTTTTATGTGTTCTTGTGCTATTTGTTTAGCGTGTTCTTGTATATAAGAAGCTATTTGCCTATCGTTTTCTTGCACATAAGAATCTATTTGCTTAGCGTTTTCTTGTAAATAAGAGACCATTTGCTTTGCGTCTTCTTGAATACAACAGGCTATTTTCTTAGCGCCATCTTTTATGGAAGTTACTATTTGTCTAGCGTTTTCACGCATATCAGAGGCTAATTGTTTATCGTATTCTAAAAGGTGAGAAAAATTTATAACAGTGAATTTCAGGAAGTAAGATGCTATTTCTTCAGCATTTTTTTGTATACGATAGGCAACAATTCTAGCGTATTCTTGCACGTGTAAAGCAATTACTCTAGCGTCTTCTTGTATAAAAGAGGAAATTTCTTTAGGATCTTGTAAGGAAGAAATTCGCTCACACTTTTTTTGTATGGAAGCCGCAATTTCTATTGTGCTTTTTGGTATCCAAGACTCGGATTCTTTAGGGTCTGTTTCCATGAAAAAGGCAATTTCTTCCTTGTCTTCTTGTTCGCAAGGCATTTTTACTTTAGTAAGTTCCCGTAACGAACGGGCAGTTTGCTTGGCCTGAGAAGCAATTTTTACCCAAGAGTTCAATTCTTCAAGGTCTGTTCGCATTGCACAGCTAATTCGCTTACATTTAAGTAGTTTGAAAATTAAAATTACTTCATCCATTGATAATACTTTAAATTTCTCTTGAATTTTCAGATAGTAATTTTTTATTTACTTCGTCAATAATGCTGATCTGGAATTTGAAATAGGAATGGAAAAGTTCCTTGGAGAAGTCCCAGTGTGAATTTTTTTTTCAATATTTTTTCCCCCTCGAGTTGAGAGATGATATGTTTGATGTATTAATATTTCAGCAGATATTCTCCTCCGATTTAAAGTTATTTAACAGAAAGCTACTATTAAAAATATTTTTACTCCAGCCTCCAGAAAATAAAACCGGTCTCTGTGAGCAGTAGATTTCGGAAACTGAACTAAACAAAACAAGGAAAGCTGTAAATCGAGGGGCACTTGCTTGACCAGGAATACGGGGTGGAGAGAGAGAGAATGTGCTGCTTCACCCTATGCATTTCAAAGAAAGGGAAATACGAATACTCTTCAGTCCCTCTTAGGAAGAGACTCCACCCCATCCTGTTGTCAGGTTCCCCTTGATTTGTGGAGTGAGCAAGGTGACATACATTGCTTTACCGCCAAAGTACGTGATTTATTCAGCGGTTAGATTTGTTTTCCCATAAGAGCAGAGGTACTTAGCACTTTTTCAACCAGGCAACATGCATAACGCAGTTATTTCCCATGGGTCAAAAAATGAGGATCAATAGAAAAAAGTTAGGAGTCCACGCAGTAGTGGAAACAAAAATTTTTCAAGGGGGTGTCCATGATGGAAAGTCCCCCAACTCGTATCATACTTTAAGACATCACCTATTAATTCTTCCAACTTTGTCAAATTTGTTAAAAAACAAGAAGAAAAAATAGATTATTGAATTAATAAAATGAATTGTTAATTTCAATTAATTAATTTTATGTTATATATATATATATATACTAGCCGTTACCCACCCACTTCGCTGGGTATTTCATGATGTTTTATAAATATATACTGTTTATATATATAAATTATTGATACTAAGTCCTAGCATTAAGAATTCGATTGTATTGAAAAATATGCTTATACCTGTAACTCTCGCCTCTTGATAAAAAAAAGGACAGAACTACTAATTTGTATTATCTAATGATCTCTAAAATTGAGTATAGAATGATGTTTGCACTTTCGTAACCCTATAACCAAGTGGATTTCCGCCAAATCAATTTTAGGTGGATCTCTTCTCCGTAAGATGAACATGCAAGCCAAATTTGAAGTCTAAATCTAATAGAGCAAAAGCAAAATTTTTACTATCAATACCTACCCCCCCCCTCCCCGTCCCACAAGCCGTTCTTAGTGGATTTAAATTCAACAAAAGAAAAATGTAAACCAAATTCCATTATTATAGTTCGAAAAAAGTAATTTTTTTTGTCAACACGCCCCAGTAACCCCCTGCTCTCCCAGGAGTTGATTCCCGTCAAATGCATTCTTAGTGGATCCCTATTCAACATAAGAAACATGCTTAATAAAATTCAAGTAAGCAGGTCTAACAATTCTAAAACAGGATTTGTTTCCCTTTAACTCCCCTTGACCCCTCGCAACCCTCCTTAGCTGTCGATTTTTGTTCTACTCTTTGTTAGAGGAACTAACTCTATTCCATGAAAGGAACATGCCTACCAATTTTCAAGCAGGTGGATCAAATAGTTTAAAAACGGAAATATTTATCGATTACGCCCCTTAATACCTCAAAATGAAACTTCGGGGTAAATTTTCACGAAACCCATTTTATAGCGTATGTCTACCCTATGAAAGGAATCTGCTTACCAAATTTTAAGACTGCGCGTCTAATTTCTTAAAAATCGGAATAATAATTTATATCTGCCCTTAATCCCCCGCAACACCCCTTGGGGGTCAATTTTTCCAAAACCCATTCTGTAGCGGATATTAACTCCATGAAAAAATTATGCCTAGCAATTTTCAAGCAGGTAGGTCAAGTATTTTAAAAACGAAAATATTTATCTTTTACGCCCCTGCAATGCCACTTGGGGGGCTATTTTCCCAAAACCCATTTTGTAGTTGATCTCTACTCTTTTAAAAGAATCTATTTATCCAATTTAAAGACTGTGCGTCAAAAATTTAAAAATGGAAATTCTATAACTTCAGTACCCTCCAAGTGAAGTTCTGTTTTTTCTCCTTCATTCAAGAGGGGTCCCACCCCGAGTGGTCTAAGCCGTGGGATCTTTGTTTTTGTTTTGTTTTCTCACCCTAGGGATTAGAGAAGAAGCCAAGTTCTTCCTTATTAAGGACATAGTATTATTAGACTTCATCCAGGAGAAACTTGCGATTCTTACGCTCAATTGTCAAAGTCTCAGAGCTTGTAATGTATGAAATCTGAGGTTATATTAATATGTGTCAACTATATTAATAATTAAATAAACTGTTAAGCGTCTGACAAAGTTCATTATTCTTAAAAAAATACGAATAAGTAACATAGAACTATTCGAATAAATATTTTAGTGTAAATCTTTTTCATACTTTGAGGTTAATTCCTGTCCCTGTCAATATCATATTTTTAATTGTGATTAAATATTAACTAATTAATTACACTGGTAATTTTGATTTTCTCAAAATCTAATATTTAAACATTTACCAAGCTAATTAAATTTTCATGATTTTGTCATTTGCCGAGACGGGTAAATCCAGAGCAGAATATATGCGAGATTTTTGGCAAAAGAAACGCCAGGAAAAAATTAAAAACTGGAAGAGTACAGCCGAAAAGAATTGCTCATAATTCAACTCAACCCAGCAGGGATTTTCGGGCACGTGCAACGAACACAATTCTCTCACAAACATCAACGGTCCACCTAACTACTGCTTTACCAAATCTATTTGTCAGTCAGGATTGTCTTTACGATTGTCCGCTCCTACTTTCTTTGAATGATGAACTCAAGCTCTAAATCAACACAAATCGAAATGTTTCGACAACTAACAGCGGTGCTGTTATTGACGCTGTTTTTCAACAGTTATTAAATACTTTGAAATCACAAGTGTTGTATCATACTTTAGTTATCATAATTCTATTGTGTGCGTGTGTTTCCGCTTTTCCCCAAATTGAACAAGAATAATAATTTTTAATAAAAAAATTTTGCATTACTCCTTGGGTTAAATAAATAAAATTTAATAAAGATATAATTATTCGATAGAAAATTATTTCCAATCATATCCGATTCATTTTTTTCAGGATTTAAGTTACTATTGCATATTTACCACGATAACATGTCAGATGTTACACATCATATGCGACTACTGTAAGACTCGTTCATCTTTTTGTTTTAATGATTTTATTTTATAGGACATTTTATTAGCTTTATAAAAGTACCCAGTATATAATATTCCGTTTACTAGAACAAAAACTACAAGTGTTTTAGTAAAAGCAGATGCCATTACTTTAAGCAAGATGTCATACTTTAAAACGCGTTTTACCCAAAATGTGATTTTTCGAAAATAATCAAACGGGGCCAGTGATTGCTAAAAAGTTTTGAAAAAAAGAAACTGAAATTTTTTGTGTGAGTTCTGTATAAAAGTAGAAGTGTTTTAACCTTCAGATTTATCAATCACTGTTTTATTACAAAATTTACAGTCCCTTATGTGAATATAATCACTGTTGTTTTAAGCAATTTCATATAATAACTAAAATAAAGTGCTTTTGTTTTTGTAAAAATTAAAATATTTCTTATCCTAAAGGTCATTTCGACACCGCAGAATTGGAAATTTGTTCATAAACCTTTGGCGCAGAATGGGCCACGTTTATGTTTTTTTTTTGTAAATAATTCCCAATTTTTTCGCATTTTTGTTATAATAATTTCTTTTTCTCTTCTTAATTTTAGCAGATTTTTCTTAAAATAAACTAAAAAAATTCCACATATCTCCATTTTTTTTAAAAAAAGTTTTCGCAACGAGTCGGATACCTTAAATATATAAATTAAACATTATTTGATCATTATATTATCCATGTCTGTATACATGAAAAATACTGAAAAAAACAATAATAATGATTTTTTTCTTTATGTTTTAGATTTTCACTCCAATAAAAGTTTGTAATGGGTTGAAATCTCATTCAACGATATAAATCTTTATATGCAGCCCACAGGATTGAAACGTTTTTGCGAAATGGCCAGCAAGGTCATTCACCTCTACTCTAGAAAAACGAGGTTAACCTTAAATCTGAAAGGGGGGTATGGAGGAAAACTCAAATTCTGCCCCAGTCCCTGGCAGGGATCAGGGTTTGGAATATATGGGTGTCAATAGTGCCAGCCTAGAGGTAACTAGGCTTCTACTTCAGTTCTGATGTGATCCTAAGAGAGGGAGTAAGATTGAGGTTCACTGAGCTAAAAATAGCTCAGCGGTCATGGGTTGGAGGGGGAGAGGGGAGAGGGTTCGTTTCGGTCGAAACGAAGAAACAGATTTTCGCCTTTTCGATCTTCACGTTGTGGGGCTGGAATTCTTAGAAAACGGGGTGGATAGTGGAATACTATTTCAAAGAAAGGAGGGAAAGTTTTATTTTTTTTTTCTGGGGTGACAAACCTTCCCTCCCATTCTTTCCAGGAATGTATTTTCTGAGTGACCTTGGACATACCCTTTACTACACTGCTGTTGCTAAGGTTGTCTTTTACAGAAGTGTAACCCCAAAAGTTCTGTCATGGAGGTAGCTTTTTGGAGGTAAGTATTCTGCGCCCCCCTCTGCAAACTGTGCTCTGGGTCAGGGGTGACCAAACAGATGACAGTGGTCATTTTTTTGCGACCCGCCAAGACATAAGTTGACCATTTTTTTTGCAAGGAAAAGGACGAAAAATTTCAGAAAAAAAATTGCATTGTAAATATATGAAGCATTTTGTTAATTCAAAGAAAAGTACATTAATTACACGCAGTGGTGCACACAAGGGGAGTGCCCTGGGGGTGCGGAACCCCCCAAAGCCCTCGAGTTTTTTTCGATTGATGATAATCCCGTATATATATAACGTAAAATTTAATTAAGTACTTGTAATTTCCTATTTATATTACTGATTAATGTAAATTATTGATTCGATAAATTATTTCTCACTGTTTTTTGTTTTTTCAATATCTGCCCAATTTACCTGCAATGAAGTCTAAATACATCAATGAAAACTGTTATTTCCTGTGATATTTGTTTCAGACCATTCTTCGACATATTGGAAGAAGGCTTGGTAAAAATTCAGCACTTCTTTGGTAAAACCTTTCCGTTATGTCCGGAAGTTTGACAATTTCAGTTTTAGGAATAATTTCTTTCTTCGAATCGTGATTTTTATTGAAGGACAAAATGGTTCAAAATAAAACTAACTTCTGTATCTGGAATATGCTCGCCATGAATCTTTCGAATAGTTTTGTGGCAAACAGATGTCTGATTCTGTACAAAATGCATTAATATCTCCGATAACTCATACTGTACAGGCACACGACGCGTAACAGTTTGACCTGGCATCACCGAATACAGAGATTTACAGATGTTTTAAGTAGAACATAAGTTCGAAAATAACATTAAACGTCATTATAACTTTTTGTTTTACGCTGTAACAAACTTTAAATGAGTTTTTCTCAGACTTTTAATTTTGAAGATGTAAGTGTTTTGTAATTCTTAAGGCTTTCTTCCCTGTTCCTGATAAAATCTTGAAATTTTTCGTATGTACTCCCAAATATATGTTCTATAAAAGTTAGTATAAATTTAAGTCTCACAGTTGTCAATTTTTTTTTTTTTTTTTTTTTGCCTAAGAAAGCATAGGGTTGCAAAATTACTTCCCCCACTCTACTCTGAAACGACAGGAAACGCGGTACTTTGACCCCTTTCACCCCTGCTTAAACTCCACAAAAGTGAAGTTCCCGTCTTCGATCTAATCGATCTCGTGTCACAGTGTTAGTAGCCAAACTCCTCCGAAACGACTTGACCAAATCTTATAAAATTTTGTGCGTATATTCAGTAGGTCTGAGAATGGGACGTAAACTATTTTTCATTCCGATATTGCAATTAATTGAGAAGATATTAATTAGAAACCTTAAAACCCCTGTCTGTTGTTTCGCCTGGCGTCGAAAATCGGTTTCGCGCCAGATGTGAAAATACTATTCTGTCAGAGAAAAAAGGAAACCCAGAGAAAAATTGTAGGAAGATAAATACATCACTGTCATATAGGAAAGTTGTAAATATATTTCTGTTGAGCTTTATTTCATGTGAAAGAGTTTTATGATATTTGGAAAATCACAGAAGATTGAAGGATTATTAAAATTTATTTTTTATGAATCTGCTGAAACATATAAAACATAATGAAAAACGTTTTACTGCAGTGATCGTAGCAGTGATGCTTATACTTATCATTTTACTTTCTCAGTGCAACTCTCATACTAAGTATATTCTTATACTAAACTAGCTGAAATGCCCGTTCTTCGCACGGGTTAAATTTTAAAAACAAAAATTCTTCTATCATAGCAATTATAATATTTTTTTAGGGAGGGTAAAACCCTGTATGAAGTAGAAAACCAAAAATTAAAAACATTTTTTTTTTCAAATGAATGTTCACAGAAATAATTTTAAACAAATTGCAATTTGGCTTGAAAGTAAATAATAATTTAACAAAAACAAATATTTCAATGTAAGAGAGAAAATTAGCAAGCTAAAGAGTAAATAGATATGAATGAATGCAAATATAAATAAAAATTATTACAGAAAAGTGATATATACTAAATGTATCAACAATTTACCGTGCTATAATTGTTTATTCCCATTTTGTTCAAGATAGTTTTCACGTTCAGTTAATTAAGTGATCCCATATAAATCAATAGTTTTCAACAAAATGTGTAAATTGAAATATTTTCATGATTTGCGTTTGGGCCACATGTGACCTGTGGGCCGCACTTTGGACAAGCATGCGTTAGTATAATGTCTTTCAAAACTATATAGTTTTCTAATAAAAAAAAGGACCTTTTTATATTTTTGGAAAAACACATCAACAGATTCAATGTTTAAAATATCAATTTAAGCAAGAACAGATCCCGTATTTTACGTTGCAAATTCCTGCAAAATAAAGAGTATTTCTCACACAGCTGTACACATTTCAATGCCATTCAGAACATGGGGACAAAAGTGAAAAATATTTCTCAACGTGACTGGCTACAAAAACGAAACAAATGAAACTTAGAATATGTAATGCGACTGCAATTATTCTGAACTAGCCGAAATGCCCGTTCTTCGCACGGGTTAAGTTTCAAAAACAAAAATTTATCTATTATAGAATTATAATATTTTTAGTGAGGGTAAAACCCTGTATAAAAAGTAGTATAACCAAAAGTTAAAAATATTTTTTTTCAAATGAATGTTCACATTAGAAATAATTTTAAGCAAATTGCAATTTGGCCTCAAAGTAAATAATAATTTAACAAAAACAAATATTTCAATGTAAGAGAGAAAATTAGCAAGCTAAAGAGTAAATAGATATGAATGAATGCAAATATAAATAAAAATTACAGAAAAGTGACAGCAGTAGTGAGTTTATGCTATGGAAACTATGGGTGAAATAACCTGCAATAGATGAACTGAAAGAAAAAATTAAAGATAAACTGATTCACTAAATGCTATCATAAATAAGAAATATTAGAAAGCCTTCAACTGAAAAAAAAATTAAATTAGCATTGCACCCATACCTCATATAATACTATCTACCATTTCTGTAATACATCTAATATACAGTATTAGATGTAATTAAATACTAAAAGCCTTTAATTAGTAGGAACAAAAATCAAAATCTAAATAAAACAGGTCCCCGTTGAAATAGTTCAGAACAAACAGTACTGAATGAAACAAATAATAAACCATGTTGCTAAAAAATTAATTATTGAAACCATACTTTTTTGCAACATTTCTATTAAAAATTATTATTTGATTGCAAAGAGCAAAAGAATGAGTACATAAATGATAAATAACTATAATGATAATTGAAATATATATATCCTATATGGACAGTATAAAATAAAATATGCATATGATCTCCAAGAAACTATGTGAGTAACAGATAATAAGAAGCAACGTTAAACCATGATAGAATGGGACGTAAAATCATTTTCAACTCTGAATTTTAAAGAAATCCAGAGGGAAATACGAGAAAATCTTTTCAAGGTGCATCTTTTTTCTGTGCAAAAATTTTTACGATCACAAATGAAACAGTTTTCTGATTTGCAAGATTGCCCGAAGCAAAGTTAAGTCATGACGAAAAATCTGGTCAAAATGGAATTCAAAAGAAAATATGATTTCAAGGTCACCTTATCATAGTTCCAGCAAACAGTTTTTTGAAAAAAAAAATTATGCTTTTTTTTCATTAACAAAAATGAGTTCTTTTCGGTCATAGGGACCAAAAGGCAAAAAACAGCGATACACACAAAAAAAAAAAAAAATGGTACATTCTGGTTTTTCAAAAAATGAAGCATTATCTTCACGATATTACCACCATGTTAATAGCAATTAGTTTGAATTCAATGTCATTTCTTTCCGTTGTACAAAATTTGAGCAATATTTTCAACATTGAACAAAATATTGAATATGCCGATGAAGGAAGAATTATTATTAGGAAGGATGAATATTTATCTTCAACGACAGAAATTGGCATAGATATGTAAAACATGTAACATTTATGTGTAAAAAAAGTATACAATGCATGTGTATATATACAATCAGCATGAAGAACTGATTGTCAGAAGGAAAATTACTTTGAGCATTTAATCACATCCATAGTTTCCGTGTTCATCCATAATTTTTCTAACATATGTTTTTTTTTTTGTGAACAAATGGACATGACAAAAAAAAAAATTCTGGTAAGAAGTGAAGGTGTAGTTTCATTGATTGTAAAAAAAAAAAAACCTTTGATATTTGTGTCATGAATAGGTAATCATGATCTATGATTCTGTTTACAAAAGGTCTCACAAATTATTGTTCGGCTGGAAAATAAACTTTTGAGTCTTTGTATCACATAATCACTGTACCAACAATGATATGCAAGAAAAGGATAGTTCAGAAAAATAAAACTGTGGCACTGAAATAGGAATTATAACATCATTTAAATTAAAACATTATCTAAAACAGAAAAAGCCTTAATTTTGATAAAATTGCCATAAATAGTTTTGAACAACAAAAAAACACATAACAGAAAATCTTAAATATTTAAAATTGAAATAAAAGAAACAAATAAATATAAAAGTAACCTTACGCATAGTATATAAATTATAATATTATATCAAACCAAAAGATAAATAAATTAAGATTTGATGAAACTACCATAAGCAAAATCTTATACGTGAATAGAAATTCTAACTTAAAATCACAATATTGACAATATGTTGATCTCGATTAGTTTGAATTGAGTGTAATTTTCTTCAGGTGCATTTGTCTACTTTTTTTTGTTACAATGGAAAAATATGGAATCTGCCAATTAAGAAAAGGGTACTTATGTATTGGCGTTATCACAGCAAAATTTGCACCACAATATCAAAGTAACAGATTCTTATGTGTCATATGGAAAAAATCAAATTTTGGTGAAAAAAGAGCCACTTTGACTGCGGTGACTGATATTCAGGTGATGACTTAATTTCACGCTATACATAGCCCAAGTACAACTGTATATTGATAGTATCACTAATTTCAGTTTAACAAAAAGAAAACCTCCTATATAAATAAAAAATTTTATTAGCCTTTGTATTCTTACGTATTAGCATCACCACAGCCAAATTGGTGCTAAGCAAATCACACTATATCCCCCCAAAATCTGACTAATTTTTTTTTAGCGCATTTTTCACATAGTGTAAAAAAAGTGCTATTAGCACGCAAATTTCGTCTTCGTTCCATATTTGGTCATACCTTTTTATCAGCCAATAAGCAACCGATTGACCTCGGTATTTCCGCATTTGTGCCCTAGATAAGCCGAATCATATTAAAATAAAAATAAAAAATTTTTTTTTTTAGTATAGTACACTACTTTCTGTTAGTAAAAAGTTCATTAGTTGCATTATTGTAAAATACAACATGTGAAAAACACGCTAAAATTAATTGGCCATGCCAATGATTGATATCTTGTTTAATATAAAAACACGCAAGAATCTTTGTTATTACTGCTTACGACCCAAACGGTTAAGACTGTATTCTGATAGGAAGATGCATCGGTCTTCCAGCTAAACATGTTATATATTTTTTCAATAACTAAATTAGTTTAATATACATTGTTTTACCTTATTTTTGGTATGATTATTCCGAACCTTTTCTGGGTTTAGATTTAATTCTGTCATTTCTTTTCAACTTAAAAATTTGATTTATTTTGTATGTAGTCAATTGTAATACCTATTTTGATTTAAGGCTGTGTCAGGTTTATTATTCGATTTTCATTTTGACCTTTATATGTATACATTTGATTCTTCTGTACTGTTTCTGGTTTTAGATTTTATATAGTCATTTTTTCCCAGCTTAAGAATTTCTGATGACTTAAGTGTTGCTTTCAAAAATTTCGATTCAATATAAGAAGAAACAAACACATAGGTATCCAAGTTTTTGCCACTTATCCTCATGTTTTTAACAGTTTGAAAATTCTCACCAAAATACAGCAAAGAGATATCCCTTATGAAAAATCTGGAAACCGAAAAAACAAAGTTCAGACAGCCTGTAACTCAGAAGCGGAGCAGTAAGTCCTAGGGTTCCACGTGGCAGTTTTATACGCTTTGCCAGATGAGTAGTTGTTCAATTCATGATCAAGTGTAAATACCTTAAATCTATTCCAATTGCTGATAATAAATGAACACCCCGTCAAACAATAATACTGGATTGCACACAACAAATAAGAAATTGAACTGAAGAGCCAGAAGCCATCACCATCATTTGGGACAATTTGGCTAGGGGATGTATCATACCTAAAATTCAACATCCCGTATACTTGGGTCATTGTTTAGAACAACATATTAATCAACATTAACCAATTGAAAATAATTACCTCTAATGGTAGTTCATAAAATAAACGGGGCACTTAACCTAAAATAGTAAACACAACATTTAAACAAACATCTAAACAATCAACATTAACAACTGAAAACCATAAAAATGCATATTATACCAAGTCAATTTAGAATTACTGTAAAAAAAAAAATTATAACATAAAACCTCTGACCACAAAAAAAACCAGAAATTCTGGAAGATAAATGACACAGTTTAATCTAAAACCAGAAACAATACAGAAGAATAAAATGAATACATGTAAAGGTCAAAATGATAAACAAATAAATGTGACGCTGCCTTAAACCAAAACAGAAATTACAATTGACTACACACAAATCAGAAATTTTTAAGCTGGAAAAAAAGCAACAAAATTAAATCTAAACCGATAAATGGTTCGGAATAATCATTCAAAATATAAGCAAAACAAAAGTGTATATTAAACGAATTTAATTTAGTTATTGAAAAAATACATAATAGGCTTAACTGGAAAACCAATGCATGTTCCAACTGTTATCAAATTAGTGTTGCCAATCGGAAAAATAAAATTTAGAAAAAACATTTTCTTAGGATGATTTTTTTAGAAAAACAACTGTAATTCCTCCACTAAGAGTTAAAAAAACTAATAAATACAACCATAAATAAGTATATTCACTGTAAAATGTGTTGAAATTCCCCCAAAACAGCTCGAAACATTAATTTTCGCAACGTTATGACTTGGCATGGCTGATGACGTCATATCTCCATTTAACTGAAAAACCGCATAAAAATTGAATTTTAAAAAAAATCTAAAGTGAATTTCGAAAAAAACTCTTCGAGGTTAATAGCATAACAACCTATCGCTTCTACATGCCAAGTTTTATACTTCTGGGCTGCTTAATTTCGACGGAACAGCTGAAACACACAAACTTTTCTCTGATTAGTACAGATTTAGCTGAAAAATCGCTTAAAAATTGAATTTAAAAAAAATCTAAAGCGAATTTCGAAAAAAACTCTTCGAGGTCAACAGCATAACAACCTATAGCTTCTACATGCCAAGTTTCATACTTCTGTATTGCTTAATTTCGCCGGAACAGCTGAAACACACACACAAACTCTTTCTTTTATTAGTATAGATCAGGGGTGGCCAACCTTTTTGGGAAGAATAAATTTCTGATAAAAAAAAATTACGCGTGCCACTTTCAACTTTTCCACCAAACTAAAAAATATACAAAAGTAAAAAAGTGTTATTTATATGCTTGTTATGGGTTATTTACACCAAAAACATACTTTTAAATGCAAGTTCTATACAGTGAAAATGTAAAAAGAAAATGGTATAACAAATAAAACAAAAGTAGAAACTTATATTTTATTGTTGATAAATTTTTACAGGATCAGTCAGTTAGCTAAGGTACAAAATAAAAATAAGCAACTTGAAACATTTAATTTTAAATGATTACTAAGAAGTCTCTTAATGTGGCTTTTGAATCCGTAGTTTTTTTACTAAATCGTCTATATTTGGATTAGCTCGTGAAGATGCTAACAAAATTAGGTGTTTTAGGTGCATATCAGTTAATTTTGAGAGATATTTTGATTTAATTACGTTCATAACGGAAAACATTTCTTCACAAACATATG
Source organism: Trichonephila clavata (assembly GCA_019973975.1). Taxonomy (NCBI): domain Eukaryota; kingdom Metazoa; phylum Arthropoda; class Arachnida; order Araneae; family Nephilidae; genus Trichonephila; species Trichonephila clavata. The sequence continues at coordinate 7,489 of BMAO01032012.1, read as the reverse complement.
TTGATCCAAACCTACAATATCTGACCGCTAAATCATGTGAATTTGGAAAATTACTTGGTGGCACAAATTTCCAAAATTCGATGTAATTCGGATCATTTGAGGTTAAAATAATTACCTCATGTTTGTTTTTCAGAGTAATATGGTGATGTAGGTCAATAATTTCAATTTGTACCTGAGGCGGGTAAGAACTAGTCTTGAAGAGAAATCGAAAAAGGATTAGTGAAAAGTTCAGTATTTTTTTTATCATCTTTAAAATCCTCAAACCTGGCACTGAAAGAATCCTGCAAAATGGATATTAAATTTTTAAATATATCATAGTTCGGAACATTACTAACTTTGGCAGATAATTCCTGCAAGAATGGGAAATGAGTTAATTTTTCTCTCCAAAATCCAGACAAAAAAGCAAAAGTTTGTTCACAAAAGAAGATATATGTCCAACTAGGGTAGGAAAAATACAATTTTTCCCTGCAATCTTAAATTTAAGTTGTTTAAATGTTCCATTATATCAGTAAGAAAGGCTAAATCCCACAGCCCTCGCAAGTGAACTTCCTTTGGAAAGCCAGCGCACACTACAATGAAGGAGTAACTCGCCATTTTCTTCCGTTTCTTCGGGGAAAAGCGTACGAAATCTTCGTCGATTCAGAGCACGAGCTCGTATTTTGTTGATACAGCGCACCACGGGGTCAACAACGATAGACAAGTTTAAGTCCTTGGCACAAAGAGCTTCTTGACGAATAATACAATGATACTTGAAAACTTTTCTTCCCAAATAATTTTCAAGCAATGCAACAAAACCTTTTATTCTGCCAACCATGTAAGGCGCTCCATCTGTGGAAACACTCTCTAATTTTGTCGATTCTACTTTGTTAATTTCAATTACATTTTTAAGTTCCTTAAAAATGTCTTCACCTGTAGTTAAAACCAGTTGGCGCAAATCAAGAAGTTTTTCCACAGTATCAAAATTTTCGTTCGTGTAACGCACAAAGATGCTTAACTGCGCATTGCCTGATATCACAGCTTTCATCCAAAGTTAAAGAAAAATATTTGCAATTTTGAAGTCCAGAGACAATTTGCGTTCCAACATCCTGGCCCATGTCATCTATACGACGCATGACGGTATTTCTGGAAAAAGCTATTTTATCAACCATATTTTTGACATTAAGATCACCGACATTTTGAGCGAAAATTAAAAGGCTGCTTTTTTATTACCTCCTCTCCGTCAGAATATGGTGTGTTTTTTTGCGGGCTAACAACCAAGAAAGTTCATAAGAAGCCTTCACCATGGTTTCCATTTCGTCATTTCTCTTCTGGAACAAAGATTGTTAGCCGGCTAAAGATTTCTTTTTTTTATTGATGAATTCCGTTCGCAAATTTGATCCAACAGGATATTTGTTGTTGAAATCACTATGCAGTTGTTTGAAATGACGGTCCAAGTTAAATTTTTTTGGAACTGCTATACAAATTCCACATATCAAACAAACAGGCTAGGAAGCATTTTGATGTGTAAACAAAATATTGTTCTTCCCAGACAATTTTAAAATCACGTGCTGCAATATCCTCTTTATAATTTCTTTTCGATGTCGAAGGTTTACTCATAAACATATTGAAAACTTAAAAAAATTTAAACAACTACGCTCAACACTAAAATCTAAAAACAATTGCAGAAAAGCTAAATGTCTTGCTAAACAGAGTTTAAAATCAACTGAGTGTGACAGCTAGAAACAATTTGCCAATGTTAAGCTACAAATTTTCTAGGCTCCGAATCCAGCATTCTGATTAGTCATGGATGCTAGTTCACACTCCCTCTGGTTTACAAAGCGGCTACTTTGCGCACATAGATTACTTCTACTGTATCAACAACTGCGTTCCTAATATATTGCAGAATTACTTCTTGACATTACAGGAATCGTAAATAGCCAACATCTCCGGAAAAACCTTTTTATCTGACATCAGGCTGACAGCCAATAGCTATAAGCTTCAACCCTGCACGGGGAAGCTGAAATTTGAATGGAAATCTGAGGGGTTAAAAATTAACCGCCCCTGAGAGAGGGTGACTTTTTGGCAATTTCGACCATCCAAGAGAGAGAGAGAGAATTTATTTGTTTTTAGTCTCACATTACTCAACACTTTTCTCGGAATGTTACAAAGCAGTAGAATTGTAAGTTTTGGAGCAAATGATCTCATTTTGGGCGTTTTTCTGAAGAAAAGAAAAATCTTGCTTAGCGCCCTTAAAATCTCACGCTGAAAATTTCTGTTTCTTACATATTCCCTTCGTGACAATTTTTTTTATTGTAATTCAATTAATTTAGTAATATGTTCATAATATTTTTGTAATTTTTCAAAAAGCCTTCGCGTGCCACAGTTACGACCCCCGCGTGCCACAACGTGGCACGCGTGCCGCGGGTTGGTCACCCCTGGTATAGATAGATAAACCTGGACTTCGACAGTTGGTGTGAAAAATTGCAAGCACATATCCTAGTACCTAAGCATAATGCATGGATATAGGTGTGACGCTTGGATCGCAGATTAGTAAATTATAATAAAAGTAGATTAAAAATTTTTAATAATAGATGCAATACTTTTTTAAATTACCTTTAGATTGATAAACTTTAAATATTATTTTAAGATATATTCTTCAAAGTATGTGTCTGTGAAATAGGCTTTCCAAAATACTTTCTAGTCTATGGGTTCCCTTGAGTTGAAAAAGTTTGAAGATCACTGCCTCAAACAATTATTTTTAAAAACTATTAGCAGAGTCGTAGATATATAGAAATATTTATTTAAATAACAAAGACATTTTTTACAAGCTTTTATTTAACTTACAATGTATGTATGTAATTTGTTCGGGTGGAATCTTGCAACTCAATTTTGAAGCTGATATCTTCACCTTATTGAGCTGAAATTTTGTATACACGTTTAGTTTGGATGACAATGCGTGTTTTGACCATTTATATTCCGATATTGCAATTAATTAAAAAGATATTAATTAAAAACGTTAAACTAGTTTTGGGCGCCAACGTCGATATATCTGCATTGTTGTAATAATGCTATTGTTACAACAATGACAAAAGTTGGCGTCGAAAATCGGTTTTCAGCCAAACTGGAATTTCATAACGTTGCGCTATTGACTGTATTAATTAACTTTGTCTAAAAAATAATTACATTTCAAAACGCAAAAATAATCTAATTTCTACAACGTATGTAATTTTTTAACAAATTTCTATCTATTTTCTTGGATTTAAATTCAAAACAAAAAAAAGTAGAGCTATTTTCCAAGTAGATTAGTACATTGTATACCTCTGCCAAGTTAAACTGAGATGGAGTATTGTAGAAATTCTTTAAAAAATTTATCTAACTTTAATCTATGAAACTCAGACAAAAAATAATTACAGAATCGGAAAGATCATTTTTTTATATATATCTTACCCATCAAAAAGGAATCTGCTAGGAAAATAATAAGAGAAAAATATTATCCAGAAATGTAATGTATTTTCAATAAAAAAAATAATTTTATATTAAAATGAATGAATTTTTTACAGAAATTTTCTAATTTAAGCCTACAAGTAATTTAAATATACCCCATTTTATCACCAGTAATCTAAACACACTACGACATGTGTCCTTAAATTTAATTATAGATTGAATCTGTTAATTTTTATTTGAGTTTTTCTTTGAAAAATTACGGCAATTTTGCTTCTCTAGATGAGTTAGGAACATTGTAAAACTAACTCAAGGTTATTGATATCCATAAAATGTGCCAAACGAGAATAATTTGCAAAATGACCTGAAATATTTTAAAAATAAGGAAGGGAAAAATCGAATCTTAGAAGAACAATTTCGTTAAATAGAAAATGCACTTCGCTATTTGGAGTTATTTTACGAAGAAAAGAGTAATATGTGCTTGGTTCCAGGAAAAAGTTCTTAAAATAGAGAAATTCCCAAAATGGAGGTTCGTTACATGGAGACTGACTGTATAAAAATAATGCGCTGGTTAATTATTTTTTCAAAATCAAGTTTCTAAAGATGACCTGAGCAATTAAAAAAATAGATGCTTAAGTAGAAGATATTCAATGTCCAGCAAAAAATTATCATTATTTGATAAAACTTTCTTTTTTATTACAACATGCGTTTTGAATTTTATGCATTTTATTGATTAATACAAATCTTTAAATGCCTTTTGAAGTTTTTTTAATAAATAACTAGATTTTTCTTCTAATATGTTAGAGAAATATATCCCTTACCTTCAAAATATTTCAAATAAATAATATATTCTTTAAGATTTTTCAAAAAAAAGTCAAAATTTTAATTAAACATTTAATAACTTCGTCATGTATGAAGATAATCTGACGAAACCTTTTTTTCGTATGTAGAAAAATATTTCCCAAGATCTGCTCGAAAATTGAAAAAACTGCTTAAAAATTACGGATATAAAAAAAAAATGTGTTTTCGTCTAATACCCTTTTTGCGAGAATTGATTCAGCTAATCAGAGATGGCGAACCATCGTTGAATGAGTTGAACAGGTTGAGAAACCTGTCCAGCGATAACTAAAAAGTTAAAAGAAAATTAAAAGTAAAAAACTTTTTAAAAACAAGCTTTTATTTAAAACGCGCTAAAAAGAATAAAATAAACTTTTCCTTTAAAACTTTTTTTACTATCAACTTATAACGTCATTACACAATTTATATGATATAAAAGCTTATCGCGAGATTTACCTGTGTATATAAACAAGTCAAATAAATAACTTGACCTGATTGATTTTAGTTTTTGAAAATTCAAACTAAGTAAATACGAGTACTTAAATCTCGCGACAATTTTTTATTTCATATAAATTGTGTAATGAAGTTATAAGTTGATAGTAAAAAGTTTTAAAGGAAAAGTTTATTTTATTCTTTTAGCGTGTTTAAATAAAAGCTTGTTTTTAAAAAGTTTTTTTACTTTTAATTTAAAAATGTTTATCAAACCAATAATTAGGACCGTCGTGAACCGCATCACTTTCTCCTAAAGTAATCTGCTACCTTTTTATGTGATTCTTTGCACATATTTTTCAGCGTACCTTTTTATTTTGTGTGCTTTTTATATTGCATTATTGAACTTTAATTTTGGATCTTTGCATGGCTTAAGAATACTAGTCTCAGTATTGCCTGGCATTAGAATTTTTTTTTTTTAAACCGTTTTAATTTTAATAACATATATACAACCCGAGCCAAAAAAATTTAGATGTAAATAAATTTTATTATAAATATTCATTAGAAGAAAAAGTAAATTTCTTAAACAGTCTCTTTCAAACAAAATTTACTCTTAGTATATCGGTTATTACATAAAAAAAAGATCAATAAGAGCTGAAATTTTCAAGACCAACTTTTAAGGGTGTGATTTTTATCCCAAATAGTACAGATAAATCATCAAAAAATATTAGCACAAAAAAAAGTTAATTTTTCTCCCACAGTTAACCCCCTTCCGCAATCTATAAGCATAAATGACAAATAATCAGAATACAAAGTAATTCTTTATTCTATAAGATTTAAAAGGCATACAAGTTTAAAAATATATACAAGGTTTTCCTTCAATATCATTTGCACACAGTATGCTTACTTATTTATATCACACACAAAAAAGAGCGACATTTTGTTGGTATCTCACCAAATTTGGTATATATAGCTATTAATTGCTTAGGTAACAACTCAAATACTATTATTCACTGCAATAACTTAATTTAATCATACAAGTAATATAGTATATATAAACAATATATTATCACTAATTTTTGTAAACATATTTTACTTAAGTAGATTTGATAAATATTCATATAATTTACCTACTTAATATGCTCTTTTATGCACACAATAATTTAGATATTTACACGTAAGGAATAACACAGAGAAAGAAAAAAAACTAAAGGAGAAAAATTTAATTAAAATAAATCAGAATATTTTTAAAAAAAAAAAAGTTTAGATTTAGTTGATACGTTTTATGTATTTTAAAACATCTATCAACACTTTACTAATCTACATTATCATATATATTTAAAAGCCATCTACTTATGGTCATTTATGTAAAAAAGATCATAAAAAAGCTTCCTGGACCATGAAAAAATTTGTTTTTAACACACCAAAGTAAATAGAGCCAAATTCAAATAAAAAACTATAGCTAAATGTCTTTTTTTTTCTTCGTATTTCATTCAATGCAACTCAATATCCATGGTTGAATTGTCGAATCTAGCACCAAGTGTTTTCTCGCCAAATCGATAAGTGCGCCAACTCTGGTAACCCTTTTGGTTTTTGTATTGGTAAGGATGAAGTTGGACCGTGTTGTCATACGGTTGCTAATCCAAAACACAACACGCAAAAACGCGCCAAATTAGCGGTTTTCAAAATTTGGCAGACCAGTGGCCGACATCCATTTTTACAACATATAAACTTAACATTTGAGAACTTGTTAATATATTAAATGAATCTTCAATTCTTCAAAAAAGGAAAGAACACCGCGCATCAATTTTGGAATTAACATGCGAAACAGGATTGTATTATATCAGCATCAAAAATGCATAAATTCTACAAATAACTGTTGTTTCCGTATAATACAGAATCAACTGTTTCATAGAGAATAGATCAATAATTTTGGATATATAATTTAAAAAACACAAAATATAGCTACAAATACAGTTATTACCATCAGTTAATATAACCTAAATGTATACAACAATGATAATGTTAACATTGAAACTTAAAACTGCATTCGCTTTCAGAATTTAAATTCATATCATATTTATATTAAAAGTATCAAAAAAAAAATGCAATGAATAAAAGGAAATGGTTACAGTTTTGTGAAAAATATGAGAGTTATCCATTACACTACTTCAGGAAGGATCTCAATTTGTTTTTACGAAAAAATCTACCTTCCTATTAGCTTCTCGCCAAGTGGCATTGCCTATGGTTTTGGTTGCATTTTTCAAGTGCAAGCCTTTGTTTAGGTCCGCCAAGTAATGCACGTGATTCACACATTGGAAGCTATTAAGTTGGATTGGAACACAAAGAATTCTCTTTAACAAGAACAGCACGTCCAAATAAGTCCGCTGTTACATATATTTTTGCCAAATCCCCTTATCGACAGAATCGGCGTGCAGCAATCCAATGATTATTCAAATAACATATTCCTTTTTTAACTTTGCAGCAGTATTCGAAGTTCACAAAGCTACTATAATTGCAAACACACTAAGGAAATTTAAGAAGTGTGAAAAAAATTCCTTATAAATTCTTCTGGAAGTTTAAGTTTTCTTCCACGAGGGTACATGGATTAATTTTAGATTTTTCGTTGAATCTTTTTCTGTTCTCCCCCATAATTCAGAGTTTTTTATACATTTTTTTGCATCCTTCGAGAAGTTTTCGGGACATGCGCCCGGCGTGTAATGTTAGCAAATGTATTTTAAATGCAGGTTTTCGATTCTCCGAATTTGGGGTCTTTAGAACGTTTTCTGGGATGCTGTTCATA
>BMAO01032011.1:0-21186 GCA_019973975.1 Trichonephila clavata | reverse complement strand
AAGAATGTATAATAATTTCTGGAAGATTATGAATGTTGTTTTTCAAAATCTCAACTAAGTCATCATGAGCATCTCTTTCACAGATCAGTATTGGCATCTTTAATTCACTTGCAATATTTAACTAAAGCAGAATGTAAAAACAAATTACTAGCAGAATAAAATCATTACAAAAATAATAAAAAGAATCAAAAAACTATGGAATGTATTCATTTTTCTAAAAAAATATTTGTTAACTGCTGTATTACAGTATGTGTTTCAACACAATACTTAAGAGTTTTTTATATGGGAATCTATAATAAAGCTGAAAAACTATATGTATATTAGGTTAATATATTGTAATAATGTTATTAGAATTCTCTTTACAGTATTTTTAATCTACTTGACCTTAAAAATCGAAAAAAGAAGCTTATAACAATAAAACAGCATTAACAATAAATTATTTTTAATGAAGTAAATGTGATATAATTATTTATTTCTATGGTTATAGAAATACATATATCAAAAGGAAGGAGCCCAACTCATGCTTAGAAAACAAATGGTTAAAAAAATTCAGAATTTTAAGTGAAAATGAGAATAAATAGGAAAAATTACAGAATTGAAAATTAATACATTGTAGGAAATATTCATATTTATAACTAATATTTTAATTGTGAATTAAAGACTTAATTTATTAAATGTTTTCAAATGTTTTAAATTGCCTAAAATGGAAAAAATTCCAATTTTTTTGAAGTTATTAATGACAAAGTTTTAGATTAGTGTGGGCATGTATATTTAAAATATTCACATTTTATGATCTAAGCTAGAAAATTTTACAAAAAAATATGATGTTTAAAAACATGGATTAAATCATAAAAACACTAAATACTTCTCTAATTGCAAAACAATATTAGTGAAGATCAGTCAATTTTAATCATTGGAATATAAAGACAACTAAATAATTACTCATTTATAATGACAAGTTTAATTCTTTCAAAAATTCACAAAAACTAAAATTTTTTTTAAACTTAAGAAGACACAGTATGATTCAATTGACAAAAATCGGTCAAAAAATCAAATTTAATTTTTTTTAGCTTAAATTATTTTTTATATACTTTTCTATAACCTCACAAAATTTGAAAGCTCTAAATTTAAAAAACACAGAATTATGATATCTTTTGCATTCGTTTTTATTTACATCCCTATGGCAAATCTAAACTTTAAACTTACTTATCTCGGAAAGATAAAATAACTAGTTTGTCTTCATTTAAAACACTAAGGTCTTTTCTTCTATTGTGCCTAATGCTTTGAATTTTTTTTTTTTTTATCAATTGCTAATAGTACATGTAACCAAAGTTGGTATGCATTTTTAATCAAAACAGTACTAATTTTTAAAAAATAATTGAACTCAGAATTTATTCATTTTTTAAGGAATTTTCAATAAGCATTCATAAAAAGAAGTAGTGTACAAAAACCAATCATGTTATCTCAAAAACCCATACCAACTTTTGTTCAGGGCCGCCGCGTGGGGGTGGCAAAATTGTTCACCGCACAAGGGCGCTTGGGGCAGGAGGCGCCAAAATTTATAGTACTTATAGTTTTTTAACTTAATGTTACTTACATAAAAGTTGTTAATAAAAAACTTGCAATTTTATATGTTTAGCGCGTTTTTCACGTAGTGGAACAAAAGCGCTATTAGGACGCAAATTTCGTCTTCGTTCCATATTTTGTCGTACCTTTTTCTCAGCCAATAAGCAACCAATCGACCTCGGGTTTTCGGCATTTGGTCGCATTTGTGCCCTAGATGAGCCTAATCATATTTAAATTTAATAATTTTAAATTAAAAAAATTTTTTAGTACAGTACACACACTACTTTCTGTTAGTAAAAAGTTCATTAGTTGCATTATTGTAAAATACAACATGTGAAAAACGCGCTAAAATTACTTGGCCATGCCAATGATTGATATCTTGTTTATATTTTCTTAGCAATAAAAGAAGATTTTATTCTTTTAAATTTTATATTTTAATTTAATTTGTTTTCTTTTCTGCAGTTTGTTTTCGTTTGTGTAAAACAAAATTTGATTTCCGATACGAACAATAAAAACACGTTCCGTGTGGAGTTCGCGCTGTTATACGGAACGTGTTCAAAATCTAAGATTTTGTAACATGTAACAACAGGAATTGGGAATGATTTGCATCGGCATAAATTTTTATTCATTATATGTTGAGAAGATGTTGGGGCTCAACGTCATTGTTTTGTTTGCTTTTTTTTTGCAATGATAATATATATACATTTTTAAAAATTATGTAAATCGCTTGGTTTTTCTTCTTTAAATCATATTTTGCTTCATGTTATTAAATTGTTCTCAAAACTCGAAATAAAATCTTTATCGCAGCGTTTCTCAAACTGTGGGGCGCGCCCTCCAGGAGGGCGTGATAACCCTACTTGTGGGCGCGAGCGTATCGCGAAAAATCGAAGGAAAAAAAGATTTAAAATAATTATCAATTTGATAAAATAATTTACAATTTAAAATAATTACAAAGTAAAATTAATTCTTATATAATAAAAAATAAAATACAAATTTCCACTGATATAATACTCAACACTTATAAATGTATGAGTACTGCACAAAGTATTTGATAATTAAGTTATCAACATTCAATTAAAAACAAGTTTAGTAATTACTAGTGACTCGCCTGGTCTTGTCATATACAAAATATTTATCTTGATAAATAGTGCGGTTAATAATTAAAGTCGTATTGTATTGTAGTTTGGGACGTATCAAGGCATGGGCCAACTAGGCCCGGGCCCAGGACCTCACTCTCAGTGGGGGCCTCATTAAGTTCTCGACTCCATCTTAATAAGATCATGATCCGGATAATTTTAATGTCGTCAAATATTATTCCCGTACATTCCCTCCGAAAAACAGTTAATTTCAAACTGCATGTCAATTGGCAAAAGTGATAAGACTGTATTATTATTCGATGACCGTTGTTCCTGGCGTAACGTACCCCCCTCTACAAAACCCGCTTTTCCGCTTATGCACAGGGAGGAAAAGATTTGGGGGCGCAAAAAATTGGAGGGTGAAAAAAAGAGAAAATTTAAAATTACAGAGAATGGGCAACCGCCCAGTGTTTATTAAAAAGCCAATTATTCTCTTTCATTTTTATATCTAAATTATGAAATCTTCGTTTCAGTATTGGCCAAATTATTATGTAAATCGCTTGGCCTTTCTTCCCCAAATCATATTTTTGTTATGTATAGCTGTGTAAATTGTTCTCAAAACTCGAAATAAAATCTTTATTGCAGCGCTTCTCGAACTGTGGGGTGCGCCCCCTAAGAAGGGTGTGATATCCCTACTTGGAGGGGGGAGAAGCGAAAATCGAAACGAATTACGAAAAATCGAAAATAAAATATTTAAAATAATTATTAATTTAATAAAATAATTTGCAATTTAAAATAATTACAAAGCAAAATATATTCCTATATAATAAAAAATGAAATACACATTCAAACTGATATAATACGCACTACTTATAAATGTATCAGTTCTGCACAAAGTATTTGATAGTTAATTTATCAATATTCAATTAAAACCAAGTTCAGTAACTTCTAGTGACTCTTTTGGGCTTGTCATATATAAAACTTAATATTTATATAATTAGTGCGTTTATAATTAAAGTCGTATTGCATCGTAGTTTTACCATCAAAGTACATAATTGCATTCAGTACATTATTATTGTAAGAAGTGGGGCGCGATGAAAATTATGACTGTAAATTGGGTCGTAAATACCGAAAGTTTGAGAAGCACTGCTTTATCGCGATCTACAACACTCTTTTTGGTATCATGAATTCCTTTAGATTCTAAGCAGGATATCTATACACAAGGGCAGCTGAGTTTGCGATTTCTTCCAAATTTAAGATATAAATATAAAGGTTGCAACATAACTGTAATCGTTGCAATTCAGTTGAAAGTAATTTCCAATTTGTAGGGATTTCACCTAAATTCTTTTCGTTGTTTGTTCAGTGTTGCGAACTTTTCTTATTGAAAAGTTTTTATGATTTTCAATATTTTCATTTTTTTATAGCATGTTGAAAATCTAATTTGAAAGCCACTCTCCAACACCAGATGGGAAAGTAGAATTCGTGTTTTAAGACCGTTGAAAAATGATTTGAATGGAATTTCGAAAGCGTTAATAAATATTCAAGAAGATCAAACAAGAGACACGGAATCAAGAACCCAAGCAAAAAATTTGATTCAGAAGGTTTCCACGTTTAAATTCATTATTCCATTAACATCTGGCACGATATTTTAAATTTGGTAAATGTAGTAAAGCAAATAATGCAAAATTCTAAATGTGATTTACAAATCGTGACTGACAATTTACAAAATCTTATATCAGAACTAAATAATCTTAGTTCAGATGAAGCGTATGAACATGCAATTGCCAATGCAAGTATTGTTGCTGATGATTTGGGGGTGGATAATGATTTTCCACAAAGTCGAAACAGGTTTAAAAAGAAACTATTTCAAGATGGACAAACCGACGAACCGATCAACAATCCAAAAGTTTAAGGTTGAATTTTACAATATAATATTAGACACTGCTATTTCTTCAATTTCAGAAAGATTCAGTCAATTAAAAGAACATTACAATTACTTCAAGATAGTACACTATATACCTAATTTAAAAAACTGGAGTGACAATGAAATTTTAAAACATTGCGAAGAATTAGAACGAAAATTAACAGATACTAAAAATATTAATGAAAAGGACATAAATGGATTAAATTTGTTTGAAGAAATAAAATCTTTGCGATGTTTTACCAAAGAGGATATGTCACCTATTGATGTTTTAAATTATATTTATGAAAAAAATTTTATCGATACATTTCCAAATATTGCAATAGCTTTTCGGGTTTCTTTAACCCTGCCAGTTTCGGTGGGTACTGGAGAACAAAGTTTTTCAAAACTTAAAATTATAAAAAAAACTACATGCGATCTCACTATGGCGCAGGAGAGATTATATATCGGACTTGTCAATTATATCCATAGAGAGCGAAATTTTGGATAAATTAAATATAAAGGAATTGATACGAGCATTTGTAGCTGCTAAGGCTAGGAGAATAAATATTTGAATATATTTTCTAATTTTGATATTTTACTTAAACAATTTTGTATCATTTTTGCTTTGTTTTGTTTTTAAAATTTATGAGATAAGAAAAAAAAAACAATAAGACAAACGTGTTCCATTATTATAATTTTAAAGCTTTTCAGTTCAAAAGTAAAATTTCGAATACTATAAAAGAGTATTTCACATATAATTTGTAACACTTTATAAGAGTGCAACAGAACCCCATAAAGGGGCGCAGAATTTCAACTTGAACAAGGGCGCCTAATGCTCACGCGGCGACCCTGCTTTTGTTATGCATAGTTTGACATACTTGTAAATCAAATTTCATGCATGTATGTAAACTTTTGTAGGAGGAGTAGCATTTTAAAATCACTTCACAAATTTTAAGTTTTTTCCTTAAAAAATTTAAATGGCTAGCTTTTTATGAAATTTTGAGCATAAAATCTGTTTCACATAGTATACACACATAGGAGGCAACCAAAAAAATTTTGAAAGTCCTTAAATTAAAAATGTTTGCTTAAATCGTACCATGTCCCCTTCATTTTTTAATTTAGAAGATATCAGATACATTCAAGCAACAAAAAATTTTTTTTTAAATTTTATAAAGAGCAGACAACAGGGATTGTGCGAGTCTACAAAGGACTAAATGAAAATTGGAATTTTGTTCTAGTTGTTTAAAATTTTTGACATCTGGGCATGTTTGAATTCTTGTTGAATTTATTCTAAATAATGATGAAAATTTTTATATGATAATTTTTAAAGCAATAAAAGTTAAAAAGCAGTTAATTAGCAATATTATTTTTTTAAGGAAAATGAATTTTATTCACATAAGCAATAAAAATGTATTTTCCATCTTTAAAAGTTTAGTAAAAAATTTAAAACCAATCAAACATACATAAATATTTTTACATGCATTTTAATTAATATATGCTTTCTATTTAATTTCTTAAAAAAATATAATAACAAAAATCAAGTCTATTATGATGTTAAACTATTAAATTAATTATTATTACTTGTTTGTTTAGAACTTCTTTTTGTTCTGCTGGTTCAGAAAACTTTTTTGTATAATCTAATCCACATTGTCCAACAGCTACACATTCAGGATTTGATAATATTTCTCGTAAAGAAGATTCCACTTCTTCATCCCAAGTTTTAGCTTCATTTGGATGGATACCTTTGAAAATAAAATAATTTTATAATGCATCCTATAATTTAAGAAATAATTAGAATATATTCTAGCATATAATACACATCAAAAGTTTTAAGCTACATATTTTAAGTGTTAGCTATATTCTACAAATAAAGTGCATAAGTTTTTTAAAAAAAAACCTGTACATAATGCGATTTTCTTATCTTCAGAAGTCATTCATTCCAAGGTTTTACACTGGCTTTCCAACAATGGTAATACTGAATTGATAAGCAATAAGATTCACAATACATGAGTGCATATGGAGGAGGAGGATTTTTAAAAAAGTAGTTAATAATTCTGAAAACAGCACAGATGTACACAAGAATGCTATTCTCAGTTTTCGAGAAAAAGAGCATGGGATAAAAAAAAGGCGAGTTGGAGTATGAATTGGGGTATTAAGAAAGTACTTCTAACTGAATTGAATTTGCAAAATTAGAAGTCTGATTATTCTCTTTCTTCAGCCATTCAAAGTGAGCATTGAAAGTTTCAGCAAATTGCATTTGCTTTAGTTTAAATACAGTTGATCTTGCATGTACCTTTCAATAATACATAAGGATCCTGCCATATAAAACAAACACAGTTTTGATTTTAAATGCAAAAGTCTTTCAATTTGTAGAAGAAAATAGATACCATGCTGCCTGCAGCAAGGATGATGGTGTTGGTAAAAGTTCTATATATGAATAGAAGAAAAATGAAATCACAATAATTTAAATACCAAAGAATAAAAGTCCATTAAGTAAAAGAGTAACAAAATGGCCTATCCTAAAAGAAAGTATCGCAAATTGGGTCTTAGAAAATCCCCATAATAGATTAACTGAAACAAAGAACAGAAAATGTTTATTTAAAGTGAGCAAAGAATGCAAATGAAAGCGAAAACTTTAAAGCAACTTTGAATAAATGTCGTTAATTTATGAAATGGAATAATTTAGTTCTTCATGAAGTTCATATAAGTTACATCATTTCTTTTAAATAAACTGTATTTAGTAACATGTAGAAATCTAAGTTTTATGCAAACATTTTCCTTATTTTTAGATTTATCATTTTTATATCCAGCATAAATTAATCACCCATAAATTTTGATCATACTTTCTGTAATAAAAGTGTATGTTACATGCTGAATATATAATATATAATTTTTATTTAAAGCAAACATTGCAGAACAAGAACAGTATAGTAACATTATGAGCTTGGACTTCTTTAAATTTAATCAGTTTATCAAATAATTATTTTAATAATATAACTTATTAATTTAAAATTGCTTTATTTTTGAAAATATAATTCATTAAAGGAAGAAATTTAAAAATAAATTAATCAATGATACCAGTTTTGTATCATTTTTTTCATCTCATATGATATGCAGACAAAGAACTAAGTATAAAATTTGAACATAAAGATTTTTTTTTATTTCAATAAAATATTGTATTTGATAAATGCAGAACATGGATACTAAAAGAATCATTTGTTGGAAACAAATCCATTAAATAAAATAATTTTCAAAAATAATTTAAAAACAAATGGTTTTTAAAAAACTTTAAAATGTGACACAGTTTTATTACTTATATGTACAAAAGCAATAATAAAAAAAACTCAGTAATGATTTTTTTACTGACTAAAAATGCATGCTTTAAGAGGAATTGTAAATAATATTTTGACTAACAATAATTTAAATTGTAAAGCAAAAAATTACCTGCAGCACAGTAAACATAATCTGGAAAAATACGTGTTAAACGAAGGGCTTCTTTGCTTGATTGAATATTAGTTCCAGAAACAATGATTTTCTTGACTCCTGTCAAATATAAAAATTATTTCCACCATTAAAATTAAAAACAAATCATTATAAGAATATAAAAAATAAACTTTAAAAGAAAAAATTTTTAAGTATTATATTTTTATATATATATATTATAACATTCAAATAATTTTTTGTAATTATCCACATATAATTTCTTTAGAAGAACAATGCTTCAGGTATGTACTAGCTTGAACCAAGAAACAAACAGTAAGTGATTACATACATAAATAACTGATTATCTACAGGCTGTAGTAAAATTTTACGATTTTTACATTTAAAGATTAAAAATTTTAAATTTACTCCTTGGGGTAATAATGATATGGAAAATTTTCCACTTAAGAAAAGGTTTGTCTTTTTTCTATGGACCTCATAACCATTTGGCTATTGCAACCACCAACAGAGAATGTGACTTTCTAGCATTATCTAATATCTCACCAATGGCCTCTTGTATATAAAATATGTTTTTCATATTGAATAAATGATACAGAAAAATACAATCTCACCTTGTTCAGGTCATTAACACACCAAATGGTTTAAAATTTCATATCAAGCCGTAAATTTCAATCAAGTTCCCATTTTTGACTCAGAACGGCATAACAAGAAATTATGTAACTGCAAATTTACATAAATTGAGAGCACGTAAGTCAGGGTATACAGCATAGAAATTTAAATAATTTTCATGCAGGAACTAAAGTTTTAAATGATTTTCTTATTGGTATATAAATATATATACAAGAAGGGATCATGACATTTTAATTACTACTAAAAAATAATCAAGGTATAATAATATTATTTTTGTTATTCCTAACACTTTTCTCCATTATCCCTATCCAGAGTTATATATTTCTTCCAGCATTTCTTGACCTCTTGAAAGCTATCGCTGCAAAACTCTGCATAGAAAACTATCATTCCTCTCTTCTGATGTCATCTGTGTTGTAAAATTTCTAATCTCATAATGGTTCTTTGAATTCTGAGAATAAGAAAAAGTTGTATCAGGCAAGATCAGGGAACAGAGTGAAAGAAAGCAGCAAAGTTACAAAGTTACACTGCTTTGATTCCTCTACTGTTCCTCATGATGAATAGGCTAGTTCACTAACAGCAAAATGAATGATTTGTGTGATCATACTGTGTTGTGTTTCTTGATTTGAGCATCACACAATTTATTCTGCAATGTGCAGTAATAGGTACTGGTGTTAAGTTACTCTGTTAAAATGACTATGACCGCCTCAAAAAAATTGATCGCACAATCTTCCCTTCAGCCTTCTGCACAACTTTCATAGTAGGAATTAAGTCAATCTGCTTCCTTCCAACCTTTCCTAATCTCTTTAGTCCCTAGATCAGGGGTACTCAACCTTTTTTTCAGGCGGGATGCAAAGTTAGGATTAATGGGGAAGAAGAACCCTATAAGAGAAGGACGTTTAAAATGAGAAATTTGATTAAAATACTAAAACTTGTAATTTTGGATTGTAGTATAAAATTAGATTAAACTCTAGCAAACTTGCAAAAATAAGTTTTATGCATTTTTCATTCAGTTAAGAGATAATTTCATTCAATTTCCTATCATCAATCATTCGAAGCTCCTTGTTTGCATCCTACTGTCATGGAAACAAAGCTGCCATATATTTGGATAATTTGATTGTTTTTTTTTTTGACAAAGCCTTGCTTATTTTATTTCAGATATTAATTTATCAAGTAAAAGATGGTAGCAAAGAGTTTTTACTGAATTTTGAATTCAAATCAGTATTATTTGCCTAAATTAGTTCAGATTTGTTTGTGCAATTTTGTTTCAAATTTATTCAAATACTTTTTGAATTTACTTAAAAAAATTATCCGAACAAATAACTGAATTTATCAAAGAGCATGAATCAGAAATATTTAAGAAACACTCTAACAATTTCTGTATCAGTTCATATGTCTATCCTTAACAATTTCATATATTTATCCTTAACAATTTTCTATGTTTATCAATATATATAATGTAACAAAACTTGTAGAATGTTTTTGTTACCTCTGCATTTTCTGACATTACCACTAACAAAATATTTTGTTCCTGTTGCAAAGATTTTTGTAAGAAAGCCAATTTATCTCATCTTGAAAGAGATCCTCAAGAAAAAGAGACTTTGAAAGATTTGTACTTAGAAGGGATAGTGGTGAACAAAATTATATTTTTTAAATATATTTCATGACAAATCAAACAAATTGTTGATCCATGTTTGCTTTCCTCCATGAATAGTCACGATCCTAATCATCTTCAAACAACATATATTCTTTAGATATTTTTTGCTTAAAAGACATGAAGGTTAAATAAAAATGTTTCACCATAAAATGGTCGCTACTCCACTGTTATTGGTTATAGCCAACTGTAACAATTACAAAAAGAAAAAAATTATCTCACAATTCTTACCAGAATGACATCAATAGCAAAATTAATATATTTGATTGATAGAATTTCTCGCTAAATTTTGAATACAATGTTCTTAAATAATTGAATTTGTTAGAGTAACGGGCCATGACCAGGCCCCTCAGAAAGGTCTGTTGGGTCGCAAGTTGTGTCACTGCTCTAGATCATATTAATAAATTTAACATTCATTCTCAGAAACTACTCCCCCCCCCCTCCTAAAAATTATTTTCGTCTTTCTGCAAAAAATTCAACACATTCCTTTATAGATTGTACTGTGTTTGGTTCTGAAAAGGAGTAAGCAGTTGTGGATCCCAGTGTGCTCATACCTTTGATGTCAGGTTCCTTCCAAAATAATTTTCCTCACATTGATGTAACTGAGATCAATCTCAAATAGGATAAAATCCTCCACTTTCTTCACCATGGCAGTATTGTACAAGAGTGAAGGTTTTGCATTGCTTGGATCACCTATAAGGAATGTGTGTGTGTGATCAGTTTAAAACTTTCTTTCCCACCTCACAACAGTTTAATATAGCAAGCTAATATCTTTTTTTATAAACAGCCATAACTTTGTCATAAATTTTTTGGGTACTGTCATTTTTCAAATGAAGGGTCAGTACTTACATATCATATCATCAACCAGTGGTGTAACAAAAATATTGGGGCCTCCTGCAGAGTCAGGTTTTGGGTCCCAAGTCATATCTTACTTGGCATCAGTCAGGCTTTGCCATCCCCCCCAATGCAGGAGTCACGGAGGGTGTATGTTACGCTACTGTCATCAACCAATTCCTCCAACGAAAATATGTCACAAAATGTTGCAATATGTAGCCAATAGTAAAAAACCATCCTCATGCATGTACAAACATTATAATCTTGATCGCACACAGGATAGTAGCATTTGATAACGTCTTTTGATTTGGTAAAAATTGGTCAATGGTACAATGTTTAAGTATCAAAGAGAGAACCCACTGCAAGCCTTATCTTCCCTATATTGCAGGTTATTTAAATCTATAGCTTCCAGAAACAAACAAGCAGCAATTTACAAAAATATATGCATAAGGATCAATTAATAAGCAAAATTTTATCGATATATTGATTATTTCAGAAAACTTACATTTGATTGCAACCTATTGGCAACATTATATGATACAAAGCACATGGATACCAATTCAGCATAGGAAATTGGCGTTACCAACTTGGCGAGTTATTAATAGAGTTAAGGATTGTTGGGATAATACATAAGTACCATTATTTCTTAGCAATAACTAAAACTTTATGATTCCCCAACATATTTTTATTAAAATAATTAAATTTTCACCAGTTTTGTTTTATAGATTATTAATTAAATAAGAGCAAACATGAGATTGATTAAAAAACAATACTTTTAATAAAACTTTTATTCTTTCTTTGAAAAATTTGGAATTTGTTTAGCATATTTGGGATTGTGTACCATATTGAAGCTTAACAAAAAGAATATCATTCTGCAAATCTCATTAAATTTTGTAAGAATATAAATTTTGCACTAAAATTCTAAATAAAACAACATTTTATATAATTAACCAAGTTTTTAAAAATTTACTTACCAGCATTTTGGGCTCTCTGAATGACACCATCAACATCTCGAGCAAATTTTTTATTTGTTAAATTAGCACACACACCAGTAATGAAATACTGTCCAGACAAATCTTCTAATACAGCTTCAGCTGAATCTAATGTTCTTTTAGCATCATCTTTAACAATTTTACTGGAACTCATAGTAATATTTCATAAAAAAATTTTCAATTTTTCTGTATAAGGCCAATGCTTGACTTTCCTAATTAAAGAATACAATTTGAAATACAGCACTTATGTACTGAACAGTAATAGGTGTTACAAGAATTTACAAAGTGGAATTTTGCAAAGAAAATATTAATGAGAAAAATAAATATTTACAAAATAATTGCCTAAATACTTTAAAAAATTGCTTGGTGACTGATTTTGGCTGCCAAAAAATTGACTTTGCCAATGGGCCCCCTATTATACACTTTAACCAAATTTTCTTGTAACATTATATTCATGGTTTCTGACATCGACATGAAAATAAATTTAAGTTTTATATCACTTTTGTTACCACTGCAGTTAGAAGTGTACTTCACTTTTGGCTCAATTTACTTGATTTTTAAGTATTTTTGAGATTGAAAAAATTGAGGATAATATAAAACATAGTATTTGAAAAGTGCAAGTGTTCAATAAAATACTTAAAATCACAATGTCCGAATATACATTCATGAATACACGTGATCAACAGAATTTTATTTAAATTTTAAACATCAAACACTTTACCACATTTTATAAAATTGTTTCTGATTCATAATAGGAATTATCATTAAAAATAACAGGAAAAATGGAAATATTTCAAATGCTTCTGAATTATTTTATTTTTCATCGAATGTAAATGCAATAAAGATACGTTCGTGTAAAAAATAAATTTCAAGAATTATTTGATGATACAGGATTTTTTTTAAATTACGAATAAAACTTTGCTCATTTCATTTGAAAAGTTACAGAAGATAACAATGCGTATACAAAATAAATTTCTTGAAGAGCAACAAAATCAGCACTGATTTTTTTCCCCAGCTCTTTCAAAATCAATTCAACAACCATATGAAAACAAATTATTGATACAGATTGAAACCTAATGGAAAAGGAATGCATAATTTTGTAAATAACAATGTAATCAAACTGCATAACTATTTAGAACAAAAAGTTGACAGAATATCTTTTATTTTGTGCAAATAATTGATTGTTCAAAAAAAAAAGAGTAAAGTAATAAGAAGGAAACATTTTAATTACCAGGGAGATTGTTATACTTAAATGTCCCTTCCAGGAATTTCTAAGTGCAAAACGTAAATAAAGATAGCGGTTATAAGATAATTTGCAGTTAACTAATGTTGTAAGAGTTTTCATTTAATAATATTATAAACTAATATCTAAATTTATATGACCTATAAATTACAGATTTCAGAAATAATCTCGTTACCGCAGTAGCGAGTGGTCTAGGCCTCAGATCGTGGCTAGCATGTTATGAGTTCGATTCCAGTACCACTGAAGACCGCCGTGTAGGGCAGCGATGCATGTTAAATCTGTCGAGAGCTCAAATGTCCTCCGTTGGTGTGGCAGTTATGAGAAGGGGTCCCAGCTCAGATGTCGTCCGCGTCACTTGACCATGGTTCAAAATTACGCGGACCGTCCCAAAAGCCTCGTGTAGCTGAACAGTGGGACGTTAATATTCACTCACTCACTCAGAAATTATCTCTAAAGTCTTCATTTTTATTACTCTGTATTATTTTTCAAGTTCATTAAAAGTCAAAATAGCATATACAAGGGAAAGGAGGGATGTCTTCAGAAAAAGGGATTTTTTTCAAGCTTCAGAATATGCCAAAAACGCCAAGCAGCGCGAATATCATTCAAATGTTGCTGCCCGTCTGTTGGATCTTCTTACGTCTGATTGCGTCACTAAGTTAGAGTAAAAGAGTTAGAATTGTGGGCTTCCACCACAAAAAAGAGTTCGAAATACAATTACAACTTTTAAATAGAATACATTAAAATAATGAATTTTTAATATTTGTATTTCAGGGTAGAAATTTTCAACTAGTTTTTGAACAATATTTTTATTTTATTTGAAAAGATTAAGATATAAGAAATTTGTTTTTATATTAAGCGCTCAAAAACAGTTCCATTACACATATAATTCTTTTTTTTTTTAAATAAAATTTCTAATTTTCTTTTGAAACAATTGTATTTTTTAAAAGTAAGGAGATCTCGTTATATTTAAACATGAAATAAATATTATTGAAATTTATTAAAATAGTATTAAATATATAAATAAACTTAATTTTTAAAATTTTTTCTCTCTTATCTTTATTTATTATTACATAATATGTTTACTCTTTCTATAAATCTATTTTATATATATATATATATTTTTAAGTTTTTACATTTTATTTTTTTCAATAAAACTATTTTCTACTTATACTGTGATTTTCATATACTGTTATTTTGAAAATTTTAACGATTAAACTTTTTATAAATGCTATATACATATATATTTTTATGTTAGTATTTCTAATATCTTCAAAAACTATTTTTGACTACTCATTATTTTAATGTTAAAAATTAATATTTGATTTACACAGGTATGCTAATAAAATTTTTAAAAAATGAAAAGCTTATTTTGACTGTAAATTTATTTCAATAAAAAATAATTTACAAATTTTTCTTCTTTTTTTTTTAATTTTGAAACTTTTTAGATAAAATATTAATAAAACTTTTCAACTTCTCACAATTGTTATTTTTTCTATAATTCCCTTGAATCGAATTATGTATGCACTGCCAGTTTTTATGAGCAGCTTGACCACTAGACCGTGGTAGCTTAATGATCAAGGTCACCCACTCGTAGCTGGCGTATCATGAGTTTGAGCCTGGTACCGCTGAAGACCCGCCGTGCAAAGGCGGCCGATGCACGTTAAATATGTCGAGGGGTCCAATTCCTCTCGTTGGTGTGGTGTGGAAGTTAGGAGAGCTGAGGTGTCGTCCTCAAAACGTGACCATAGTTCAAAATAATGAGGACCTTCACCAATAGCGTTCGTGCAGCTTTATAGTGCGATGTAAATATATATATCTCTCTCTTACTTTCTTGAATAATGTTATTAACAATTTTTACATTTCTTTTAATTTAAAATTTGTTGTTTGATATTTAATTATTGGAAATGCTATTTCTACACATTTTTAAGAGGAAGAGGATGACGGAAGATGGTACATCCTTCCTAACTGCCACACCACATTCACAATAAAGAAATAAGAGTCAAAATTAAATGCTATCATTCTTTGCATTCGTTTTTTCAAAATGTATTTATACAAATACAAAAGTAGCTTTAATGTTATTCTTAAAAATGCAGCTATCTTTCCAATATAAAATTTGGGAATATTTCTAAAAAATTCTATATTCATTTTTTTTTTTCTTCAGAAACTGCCGCAAAAAATATACGTTTGTGTTCTATATGTTTTCTCAAATTTTATTTTTAAAATTAATAGGTCTTTGTAGTTTTATTATTTAAATACATTTAAAAAAATTTATTTCGTTTTTTAGTTAATAAACTATGTATAGTTTGAAAATAATTCATTTTTTTATGAGTATTGCTGGCTGCGAAAGCTGTATAAAAATTTAAATTTGCAATATCTATCCAGTAATTGTCAATTTAATTGATATTGTCAAATTTACTTCATTATTGCATTTTTTATGTAGGAATAATTGTGCTTCAGAATGAGGAAAACTTGCCGTCAGAGTTTACTACAAGAAAGAAAGAAAATTTTTACTACCACTTTGGAACACTTATTATCAACAAGAAAATTAAATGCAAATGTTATTGAATTTCATTACTTCAACATTTTCAAATGAAGATTATAATAAAAAGGAAATATATTAATTAATGAAGATAGATATCTTGACTTTATAATTTCAGACAAAACTTTAATTTCAATCCAGATAGTAAAGAATATTTTAATTAAAGTGCAATTCAATGGTTTGTTTTTTTATATATATCAAACACAAATCCATTCATTTTGTTAAATAGATTTATAGTGTAAGTATAGCAATTTTTTGTGTATCTGAATCCAACTTATTGGGATTCCCCATTAACTCAAATATAAGAGAATGTATTCACTATACAATTAATTCTTAGCAGTGGCGTACACACACACTTACAAGGGGAGGGTTTGAGAGTTCAATACCCCTCCTTAGACCAACAAGTTTTTAATTTTCGCCATCTAGCTTATGCCTTCGTGCTTAGGTCTACGTGTTTTTTACCGCTCCCCCCCCCCCCAAAAGAGGTATGTGCATGCCACTAATTCTTAGACTGAATTATAAAACGAGTTTAAAGTATTATATATTTTCTTTTCAACATCGTATAAATATTCAGAAAGAATTCAATTACTCCTTTCGACAGAAAAAAAATTAGATTTTCACGTAAAAGAAATCAAATTTATACTTTAATTTTATTTTTTTAAATGTATCGTTTATGTATTCCTTTCCCATAAATTTCAAAAATTTTGCTAAAAAGTGAAAAGATATGTACACAATGGCGCACACAAGGGGGGGGGTGACCCCTCCAAAGCGCTTGAGTTTTTTTGCATTGATGATAATCATATATGTATATAATGCAAAATTTAATTAAGTACTTGTAATTACAATTTATTTTATTAATTAATGCTAGTTATTAATTCAGTAATTTATTTTTACTATTTTTTGTTAACAAAATCAGAAGAATTAATTGGTTTTGGCTTGAGGTATGATACAATTGGGGAACTTTCTACAATGGACCCTTCCCCCTTGAAAAATGTTTATATGCTCTGCTGTATGTAGACATTAGATTTTGCTACAAATAAGTTTTTTTTAAAATTTACGATGTTTTGATCTAAATAAAATATAAATTTAATTAGAAATTTTTGTTTATTTGAAAATAACTTTATTGAGGAGTGCATCAAAAAATGGGTAGAAAATATTATTGCTATTATTAAAAAAATGCAATAGCAATATTCATTTGTTTAAGTGGGGTCAAAAGGAAAAGTTAATGATTTTCACACAAAAGAAAAATTTAATTGTTTGAGCTCTTTCTTAATTTTAATTATTTTGCTTGAATTCAAAGTGAAAATCTTCGTGATTTAATCTCTTATATTATGCTTTAAGTTTATTCAATATTCTGGTATTTGAATTTTGATAGTTATTACAAAAGAAGAAAGTATCCTTGTATAGTAAATATCCCTTTTACACGAGTAAAAAAAGAACAGTTTTGCTTGTCTTTCTGTCCCCACACAATCGATGAGCTCTCTTTAAAACTGCTTGACGTTGATTTTGACCTTGCCATTTCCACACCCTACTGTTTTATATTTTCTCATTTTTGCCTGTCTCTCTTTCGAAGTAAGGCATTTTACAAACTATAAATCCAGCTACATTCTGTCAGATAAGGATTCATGTTGTCAATGCTAAAAATACTATGAAAAGCCGTTGGAGAGGGGTTAAGCAATTAGTTGCCTCTATGAACACTTTCCTTCCCCTTTGGCGGAAGAAACCTCCCAACATCTCAAACCAGTACTGTGTTGTATTATGCAGAATTTGGCCCTTGGATAAAACGACCCTTCTCTATTGTTCAAGCAAAAGCTGCTCGCTGTGAAATTTTTAATAGGACCCTTTTCTTTCTCTGATAAAGATCTTTAGCTGACCGGTCCATCCGCTCACTGTATGCATTCTCCTTCCGACAAACAACGACTTTGCAGCTGGCACATAATAAAATAAAAAACCATAGCCATGTCCGTTTTTTCTCTCCCCATCCCCCAAAGAGAGTGTCTAAATGATTCGCTTTTGCGAGTTCTGGGTATATTTGTTTAGATTTTCAAATGACTTAAATAAAGAATTGGCTGATCTTAACAATATTTCAGTAATTCAACCAACTTCAACTGCAATTAAAGACAAAATTACAATTTATTTAGTCTGAATATCGATGTAAAAACTAAAACAAAATTTGCATACTTTCTATGGAAAGATATTTAAATTTATGTGTTCCATAACCCACAATTTTCTAAAAAGTGTTATTGCATATTTAAAAATATCATACAAATATCAAAAACTCAGAATTGGATTTTAAAAATATATTAATACTACTAAATGCTGAAAATTATACTAACAGTGAAATTTGGAATGTGAAAAAAGAATGTTTTAGTAATCACTTTTCTCTTTACAAAACAAAAATAAACGTTTTAATCAATACGATTTAGATCTTTCAGAGATCATAGTCAATCTTCAAAAAATTCTAACATTAGATTTAGATTTAGTTATAGACTAGATCCAATAAAAATATGATTAATATGATAATTTTGTGGATAGAATGCAAAAATGAGAAAAAAAAATTTAAATTAATATACTTAACAGACCAATCATGCATTTCTCTAAATTTGTAAAAAATAAAAACTAACTGGATTTTTTATTTCTCATACAAAGGTTTTTTTTTGTCATTATACTGTAGTTTTTACCTCAAACAGTAAAATTCAATAAAATATGAATTTCTTTTTTGTTTGATTATTACTGCTTAGTTAGAAATATCAGCAAAATTTCAATTTTTTAGCAAAAAAATATTTATCTATTTAAATCCTTAGTATCCCTATCCTTTTAAAAAGTAAAATCATTTTAGGATTTAAGAAGAAAGTCAAATCTTCAAAGCCCTTATCTAGAATGAAATTTAAATATTGATTAGCATAATTAATTGGAATTTATTAACATTATATTCTATTGCTTACTATTCCGGAGTTCAATGAAATGATTTTATACTCGTTAGTACAATGTCTTGTAAAGCTAAATAGTTTTCTAATGGAAAATGCACCTTTTTCCTTTGCGAAATAATACCTATAATGAAAGAGAAGTAACTTTAATAGATCATCAGATTCTCCATTAAAATCTAAGTTTACGCAAGAACAGCTCCTAAATTTTAGGATGTAAATTCATGCAAAATACATGGGATTTGTTTCACAGTTTAAACATTTTAATGCCCTTCAAAACTATGCATTTAAATGGAAAAACATTTTGAATGTATCTGCGCGAAAAAAAAGAACAAAATATAAGAAAAAAAATGAAACACTGAGAGAGAATATGAAATGTGATTGCAGATGATTTCAATAGATTTAGACTTTAACAGTTAGTATAACAAGCACATATTCTAGTTACTGAATATAACACATGAGTAAGTATTACTTAGATCACAAATTAATATTACTAGTGATTATAAATTATATTGAAAAATAACAGTAAAAATTTTGATGAAAAATATAGTACTTTTTTAAAAATTGTCTTACATGAAGTACCTATAACATGTTGATCTACTTCAAAATATCATTTTTTTATATAATTGCATTCTTTATAGTATTTGTGTGTGTGTGAATGGAGCGTCCTGAAAATACCTTATAGTTCTAAGGATTACGTGAGTTTAAAAAGCTTGACAACCACTGTGGCACATAAATTGGGTCGCTAACTAGTATTATCCTAACTTGTACACAATACCACCAGTTTCACGTTATAATTAGCAAGTGCAGAGTTTCACATGATAGACCTTTGCTAAAATCAAAATTCAAATCACAACTCAGCTGCGCTCTTTAAAAAACAATAAAAGATACAAAAAATATTTAATATAAAATAAAAATTAATGTTCTAATTAAACATATAGGATTATTGCTCAAAGTGCAGCTTTTTATACCAGGAGTATATTACAGAAACCTTTCATGAAATGCAGTTTCCTAGTTTATAAAAGATAGTTGAAAAAAATGCAAATGATTAAATTTAAGACATTAGATAATAAGTATTATGAAAGATTGTGTAGATTTCCCTTGAATATATGGCCTGATTTGAAAATACCAGATAGTAACATATTTTAATTGCGTGACTTTTTACAAACATTTTTTTTTCATATTTGTTTTTTTCACTAAAGATTTAGAAATTTGCAGTGCTTTTATCTTAACACAATACAAAGTGGGCGCAGTTTTAAGACACACACACGCATTTCAATGGTGAAATGAATAACAAAATGAACGACATCGAACACTTGTTGACAGTTTGATGCTAAAAAAGCCAATGCAAAGAAAAATATTAGATTATTTTCCAAAAACTCAATAAATGTTTGTTTTCAAAAAAACTTTAAAATTTTGTATTAATTTTAATTTAATTCTGTGAATGTTTTTGTTCACTGATTTTTATGAAATACATGCATATACTTTCGATGTAGATAAAATAGCTCTGATAAACTTAATTTTGTTGATATGTTTTTTTTTTGTACTATCTCTTAACACGCAATTCTTTTAACAAATTCTTCAAAAAAATATTTCAGTCCCTTCAGTTTCGTGTTAAGTATTTTCACTATATATGTAATAAATCATTTGTTTTTTGCTGGACTCTTCAAAACATATATTCCCAAGCTTTTTTGTCTCATAGACCCCTTGTCATGTTTTTCAGGGGCAATGTTTGGGATAGACCCCTGCTTAATTAATATTGAGTTTTGCAAATTTATCAACTTAACTGTCTTTTGACAGCTGGTACTACTACCCTACGTTCAAAGAATTAAATTTCTAACTGTAATGAAGTATAGTGTTTAAAATTTAAAAATCACTGTGAATTAATTAAATTAAAGTTAATTAATAAATAATACTGTTAAATAAAATAACTAAACAATAAACAAATGATTTTAATGGGAGAATCTGTGTTACAATATCAAAATTTTCAACATTTGGTATCAATTTTGTCAGATTTAACCTTAAATCTCCTCTGTTAGTAGTGTTCAATTTTTTTTTTTTTTTAGTTTTTGGAGATAGCAACATTGTGCTGAAACTCCTTCACATTCGGAAAAGCCATTTGAAATTTCCTCGCGATATTCTATAGTTCGGGACTAATAACAGGTTTCACTTTTTAAGCCAAAATCCTGACATCTGTTTCTAAACTTTAAGACCTTCGTTAGAGGTCATTATGATCAGTCCCTATTGTAATGTGACATTTTTTCTTCAATGTGACCATATGAATCCATTGACGATTGTGTATTACCATAGTTAAAGCATTCTCAACCCTGGTTACAAAATCTGAATTAAAGCATTTAACTGTTGAACTTAGGTTAATATGTCCTGAC
>BMAO01032010.1:0-16466 GCA_019973975.1 Trichonephila clavata | reverse complement strand
GCAGAAAGTGGTACATTCCCTTTCTTTACCCTCTGGATGCTGGTCATAAAAACGGAAACCACCTTTTCACTCCACAAGAAACTAAGACAAAATATTTCTAAAAATGTACCCCAATCAGTTTGTGCATTTAGACAACATTGTGTGTGTACTTTTTTTCTTAGTAAATGTCTTTCACTGTGGATTCTCACTCGAAGGTTGTGATTAAATCCCGTCACGGTTCTTTCTCTTCTCTCCCCTTCCTTTTGTACAGCAATTGTGTATATGTTTTTATTTTGCAGCAATACAAGATGACAGGAACTGTCCCGAATTGTGTGCAAAGGCAGTGAAAAGTATAAATTTTGCTGCATGATTATAAGTCTTATGATTAACCAAAGAAGAAAAAATGGTTATAATTTTATGTTGATTTAGTTTATAATGATGCCAATTGATGTGGCTGTAGGTCAATGCCATTGTAGATATTGCCCAACTGCAATTGTTTAGAATTTTGCTTTCAATTCAATTTAAATATATTTTATACAAAGCCTACCATTTTCCTTAATCAAATGTTACATCTGGAAATGTATTGTTAGTTTTTATGTCATATATTCTGCATATTTTTTTTCATGTAATGGACACCCATTCATGGTTCATAATTATATGAAGAATATTATGATTTTTTTTCGTTATTTTATTTATTATTGTACATCCTCAATATCTTTATGAGACCAGTGTTTTGAAAGTATCTATAAAGCTATTTAAAATCTGTGTCACCAGTTGTAATTTATGGAATTTTTTTCCACAGTTTAATGTTTGTTATTGTGTAATTATTAAGTTGAAATCATGAACTCATATTTTTAATGCTCTGTATATAAATAATATATATTAAGTCAAAATTTTCTGTGTGAGCTCGTTGGATAGCGTAACCTATTTTAGGTGATGTAACTGAAGTACTTAATTTACTGGAGACTAAAATTTAAAGGAAAATTTCTTGTACTTTTTATTAGCATAGAAGTATGGGTAGCTGTCAAATTATTTCGTTATTTAATGTTATGTTTCTTATTCACAAAATTCTCTTGAAAATTTATGAAGTAAAAAATTTAATCAGACCAGTGTTAGAGAATCTTCACAATAATATTAAAATCTTTTAAAGTTTAAAAAAAAGTCATTCACACACACACCTGGTGAGATTTTGAATACTTGCAAAGAACAACTTTATATGAAATAATTTGTAAGAAAAAAAAGACCTGTATCTTTTTTAATATTTGCATAAGTCAGTTTGTACTTTTTTTATTTGAGAGGCTACCTTTATTTTTATGAAATATAAATTTTGATTTTTATTACAAATAGCTGTGTAATGTCTAAACAGCAGTGGACAAAACAACTTTGTAGGATTACTTTTTAAGTTTTATTCATATATAGCTCATTCATAATCAAGAGCTTTGGAAATAGATTTGTTTTTAAACAAAAAAATGTGTATTAAGAATTAAATGTACTGTATTTTAGTTTTCAACATGAAAAAGATTAGTGTAATATGAGCGAGCTTGTATGGAAATAAATATATATGCTGGAATGTTGTCTTGTTCTTCTACAAAAATATTCAGTTTAAATAATTATACCCACAGGAATTTAATTTCTTATGTCAATATCTAAGTAACCAAAGAAATTTTATGCTTGTGTGTATGTAATCAGGTTTGAACAATTCCCCAATATTTTCACTCTTATTGAACCCTTGTGACTAATAATTAAAGTTCAAGATCTAGGTAGCTTTACCTGCACGTAACAAGACATCCCTGCCAGGAGCACTGTTTCACGAGCTCTGTCGTTAAATCCAAAAATTATGATCTCCATAAAAGAGGGGAGGTCATTTCTCAAAATCAGCAAAGCACATTGAATGAGACGTAGAAACACCACAAAGATCGTAATCTTGATCACTCCAAAAGTTAATAAATATCTCAAAAGTTTTCACAGAAAGAGATCAACAAAGCATCCAAATCAACATTTGTAACAATCATTTTAAAGCAAAGATGCATTAATATTGTATTTTGTTTGTTGAACAGAGAATGATCCTAATGTTTTTTGACATTGTTATATGCTGTTCTAATTTCTCAGTGAACAATGTAAAAAAAGTCAAACAATTTGCTATTTATATTAAAACAACAGAGGAAAGACTTTTAAATTATTGTTTTGGGACTTGTTTTGTAATGATATTGCTGTTAAAAGTGAACCTAACAGCATCTCCTCATTAATTTCGGTATTTCTTTTATAATACAAAGAGACTTGTTGCTGTATTTAAAAGAATTTTAAAACAGCATATTTGTTAAAATTAAATGTGGTGAAGACTTTCAATTATTCAAGTTCTTTTCCTTGGCATTATCCAGGAATTCGAAAACGTCAAATCATACACAGTTTTCCCACATTTGGCAACTTGGGATTTTGAAATCGGTGCATATAATGTAGAGTAATTTTCATCAAACAAGGGGAAGACCCGACTAAGGAAATTCATTTTGGGACAGGACTTTGTGTAATAGTAGTACCACTTTAGGGTGTTCAACCCCTCAAAGTAATAGTGCCGAATGGGCAACAATTCAGTTCCAAAATTCATACTTAGCTTAGATACAATTAACTTTAATTTAGTGACAGAGATGCAGTGGCCTACTTAATAGTGTACCTGCATACCACGCGGTTGGTCCAAGCTCGAGTCGCGCAATCGTTTTAATTTTTTTTCCCAAATCATTTAATTATTTTTACAATTAAATAAATTTATTTTAAAAAAGACTTTATTTAATATTTTATAAAATAATTAAATTAATAATTTGTAATATAAGATACACATATTGTATTTCATATTATGAAACTATTTGTAAGTAATTTTTAAATAAAATAAAAAATTTGATATATTATATATTGATACATTATTTATTAATAATATATTTATAAAATATAATATAAATATTTATATAATTACAATAATTATTTTACTTTGAAAAATACAAAATTATAAAATAAAATATCTAATTTTTTTAAATAAATTTATTTAATTGTAAAAATAGTTAAATGAATTGGAAAAAAGACACACACATTAAGCGGATCGCATGACTCGAACCCTATCCGCCCGCGTAGAAAGCAAGTACATTAAGCCTCCTATGCCACTGCATCTCTGATGTTTTTTTAAACTTAATTGAATAAAAAGCTAAGAATGAATTTCGAAGGCATTTTCACCGAACTGGCGCTTTTACATTGAGGGTTGAACACCATAAAAGAGCACTACTATTACACAGTCTCAACCCCAAATAAATTTCATTAGTCGTGCTCAACCCCTTATAAGTAAAAAATTTATGGAAAGCATATCGTTTTATACAAATTTTCATATCAGTGACTTAAAGAACTCGTCTTTTGTTCATAGATAATTTAGCAGCATAACTAGGGTTTTGTTCTGTCGTTTGCATTTCGAACGGAAGTTGAATTTCCCGAAACCTCCAGCCACATTTCCGTTAAGGTATCCTATACTTACGACTACTTTTTTTTTAAAAAAAAATGGAGATATAGGGATTTTTTTTGAGGTTTTCAGATTTGCTTAGTACATTTTAAGAAAAATATGCTAAGATTAAAAGAATAGAAAAAGAAATTACTGTTACTTAAATGGGTAAAAATTTACAAAAATAACATAAACGGGCCCATTTTATAGCAATTTTTCGATTCTGATGTATTGCTATGTTATTCATTTTTGAAATGACCATCAGTATAAGAAATATTTTAATTTTTACAAAAACTAGAGCACTTTATCTTAGTTATATGAAATTGTTTAAAATAACAGTGATTATTTTAACATAAGGGACTGTAAATTTTGTAATAAAACAGTGATTGATAAATTTGAAAGTTAAAACACTTCTACTATAATACAGAACATACACAAAAAATTTCAGTTCATTATTTTCAAAACTTTTTCAGCAATCGCTGTCTCCGTTTGAGCATTTTCAAGAAAGCACATTTCGAGTAAAACGTGTTTTAAAGTATGACATATCTTGCTTAAAGTAATGGACTCTGCTTTTACCGAAACACTTGTAGTTTTTCTTTTAGTGAACGGAAAATAATAAACTTGGTATTTTTATAAAGTTAATAGGATTACCTATAAGATAAAATCATTAAAAAAAATTTTTTTGTTCATTTTTGGCAAGATTCACAGTTTTAGTGTAATCGGATACCTTAAGAGTTTAGTTGGGAGTTTTGAATTCCTCAGAAACAAGTAATATAAAAAAAATTTAAGTCTGTTCCTACTTAGCTCAACAAAGAAAATTTTTATTTTATTTACATTTTATAAATTACAATTAATATACATATGAGAGAATCACAATATTGTCAAAATACAATGCTGTTTGTAAAAAATGCTACACTATGAAAGAATCATCTGAATTAAATGAAATTTGCAGCAAATATCAATTATAGAATGTTACGTAAAATAGTAAAGTTTCAGAGCTACTGCGCATGCGTGGCGTGCGCGGTGCCTTCTGAACTGATGCTGAAAGCGTATAAATAGAGGGCTGTAACGGGGCATTGAAAATAGTTAATGATTGTTTGTTAGTGGCGAACATTTAGTGAGACCTAAGTATGCCTCCCGTGCGAAATAAGGAGAAATTCCAACTACATTCCTTAAATTAATTTTTAAAACTATGCACATAAATTTCTATACTTTCTTTCGTACTGTAAAGGCAATGTATCACGCTATAGATACTTTAGATGAAGCACTGTCTTTTCTTGTTTGATTGAGTTCATGGTTTGAATCAAATTAACCCTTAAGCCGTTACGAACGTGCTGAGCGCTTTCATTTCATTCAATCTATCCCTCAACGTTATGGACTCTGTAACGTTTCCCGCCCCACAGCTGTAAATCAGTTTCTTTTGTGGATATGATCACCACGCGCAAGGAACACTTGCACCCTTAAAATATTGCGTGGCCTTATATTGGACATCGCCCGGCAACCTTTGATACCACGATGAACCCTTTACTCCACTCACAAACTGGATGTAACTCGAGGATAAAGAGACCAACCACTATGATCCCAAAGCAGATAGAGAGACGGTTGAAAACTTTCGTAGAGACTAA
Organism: Trichonephila clavata; assembly: GCA_019973975.1. Taxonomy (NCBI): domain Eukaryota; kingdom Metazoa; phylum Arthropoda; class Arachnida; order Araneae; family Nephilidae; genus Trichonephila; species Trichonephila clavata. Next base: position 11,387 of record BMAO01032010.1, on the reverse strand, counting down.
ACGTGGCCTCCTCCCTCACAAACAACCGAATTCGGACTCTTAAGAACCTGAACGATATTTTGAAAACTTCAATGAATAAATTGGAATTAATAGCTGTGACGTAAGTAAACTAAATATTTAAATTAATAAATATCACGCTACCTTTATTTATCTGAAACGTCACAACACACTGCACTCGTCCGTCACGATTTTGCACTGTTTCAATCAAACGCATGTATCGCGCTTTTAAGTACCATAAAATCCGCAAAAAAAGCACCTGTGCTTTCAAGCCGTAATGTTTAATTTTTACGTATATTCGCCACATAAAGCACATACCCCTTGTTTATTAGAATCCTGAAATGTACGTTTGTAATGCTCATATGTTTTAAAGTCATTTTTTCGAGGTATTCCAAGCTATAGAATATAATATTTTTCTATGCTCATTTTTTTTAAGATATCGTTTTTATACTCGACGAGCATCCGTAAATTTCGATCACATTTTTTGTGCTAAAAGTGCACGTTATACACCGGATTTTACGGTAGTTACTTCTTTTACAAAAAGTATCAGTGCTAGGATATTCGAATACAATATTTCACGAGAATTAGTGTTTCATTTTGTGTGAAATAGCATCAGTTTCAGGCTTTCGAAAGTTAAAGGCGAGTGAGATGCCATGTGACAATCTGTATATTACGCAAATATATATGTATGTATTCTTAAAAAAAGCTTAATTTTTCTAGTACTAATTATTCTGATTAACTAATTACTTATTATATATATTATTATTTATTTTTATTTTTTATTAGAGTTAAATGACAACTATATACTTACTTCACATTTAAAACAAACGCTTCCCCAATACACGCTTTTTAAAGGAAGCGAAAAAGTCCAACGCTGGGGAAAGGCAAAAACTCGATGATATAAGGGTTAAACACTTTTTTTTTATTTCCAATGTGGCTGCCGATTAGTATTGACCATTGCAGCCTAGGTACATTCTCAGGAAGCTGGTTTCACTTTTTGGTGCGGCACCATATAGGTCAATGGTACTCAACCTTTTTGCACGCCGGGCCGCATACACATGGCAGATATTTTATGCGAGCCGCAAAATGAGGATTAATTAAAAAAACACCATAAGACCAAGGCAATATTGGACACTTAAAATATGGAAAATTCATCAAAGTTTTAAAACTCATTTATGTGTGGCTTTTAATACTATATTAATCTATCAAATACACATTTCTTCGTTTTTATGCATTTTTTACTGAGTTTCAGGTAGTTTCGGTTCTCTTTCATTCATGACCATATAAACAAAACTGCCAAGCCGTTTGATATAATCTGATTTTTTTTTTTTCACAAAGCCTCTCTTATTTTCATTTCAAAGATTAATTTATCAAATGCAGAATGAAAAGAGGAGTTTTGACTGAAATCAGTATCATTGGTTTATAATTAAAAATCAGTTTCATGCACACCCATAAAATTCACGCTGTTCATTCACTATTATTACTAACCATTACAGTTTCAAATAGAAAGAAAAAAAATCTTGCAATTAGCACCCGTACGACATCGACAGCAAAATCGGTTGGTTTGATTGGGAGGATTTCCCTTTAAATTTTTAATAAATTGTTCGAAAATAATTGAATTCTTTTGGGCAATGGGTCATGAGCGGCCCGCAGGTTGAGTATCTCTGGTATAGGTGGATACCAATTGTCAAAATTTAATTTTGACGCCCACACAGCTTCCTCCTCAGATGGAGGCACATCAGCTCAAACGATACGAAATTGCCTCTTTAGAATTTAATTTTTCCGAGAGAGCCAAGCAGGCACTTTACGAATTTTTAACATGCCGCATTATCATACAACATGGACTCTGTCGAACTTCTGCGCCATGAAAATCCACCGACTTGGGCCGGGATCGAACCCGCAAACATGGGCGTGCAAGGCCAGTAAGAAACCAACTACGCCACCCTAGCCGGTGCTTAGATTTAACAGAAGAGGGAGAAAAAATCGCTTTTCTCTCAAATTCAATATACGAAGACGTGTTTAAAGGTAAAGTAAAAGAAAATGTAAGCTTGACGTGCCTATTTTTTTTTCAGGAAACAAACTATGAAATACTTAAAAAATAAATATTAATTTTAAAAAATTCTGATATTTCTGTGTGTTTTATTTACGTATTTTTGTTACCGGAATGCAATTGTGTAGCATGAATATTTCTGTCCAAGAATGATTTCTACCCCATGAATATTTCTATCATCTAACAAACGGTAATTGATACAATTCACTAACTGAATGATACTTATAAAATGGATCGAACGAGAGTAAAAGGTAAAGTAAAATAATCATTCATCCTGGATGAAACAAAATACATTAACAAACAATTTTTATTTGTAATTTAAGTAGATCTTAACATTGACATATTTAGAACAAACATTCAGAAAATTTGTTTTAATGAATAACCTAATTTTGTTATGAACCTTAGGTACTAGGCCGTTTATAATAGGTTACCAGCTTACACACCCTTTACACTCAATTTATTTTCAGTATTGTTGGGTGTAAACCTGTATTTAGTTTTTAAGGAAATGAATTTAAGTAATTTACAGGTAGAATTCCAGATTAAGATTTATTTTTAATGCTAAACTAGACTCAGTGGCTCAACAGTCCATAAGAGCCAAGGCCCATTATGTCCACCTCAGTGTTCATGACCTTGGGCAGTAAGGCGCATGAGAAAAGTGTCTCTTCTTAAAACAATTCCAGAAGTGCAGGGGGAAAAAATGCTTTTGCATGTTTCACAAAAATAAACTTCCTTCCACCCCTAATTTTTCTGTTCGAACAGACCATACAGTTGCTTCGTTCGGAATGAGATCTTAAAATGAGTAATATTTCATCAAATCGCTTCTCCAAATCTGACGTTAATAACTCTTCAGGGGTTTTTTTTCAATTCCTACTATAGTTCACACTCTCCCTATCTATCTATCTATATATATATATATATTATATCTTGACAAATTTTCAATCGTTAAAAAATACTTTTTATTCATCCACTCAAGTTCAAATACACTTTTTTAAGGCGATATGGTACCATCTTCACATTTTTTTTTATTTTTAATGCTTGATATTTGGTTTTAATTGTATTTTATAAAGGTTAGTATTTAATAATATAATTCCATACAAAAAATTATTAATTTGTGGCAAAATTTAAATTTTTTGAACTTTTTTATACTTTTTTTTAATTTCTAAGGCTTTTTAAAATATGTCTCTTTTCTTTCAAATTTTTTTTTCCAAGAACCTTATAATATACTACATAAAACTATGCATTGATTTTTTTTCTGCTGCTGCTCTTTAATTTTTTTATAGTTAAACTTCCAAAAATTTTCAAAAAAACGTTAATTTTGATTTTGAAACTTTTTATAAAAAGTACTAAACATGTTAGAGCTAATTCCATGCATAGTTTTACAAAACATACATTTCAGAATATGTATAAAAAATTTCAAACCCTTACTTCAGTTATCAAAAAAGCCTTAGGGTTTTGAATAACAGTATATGTACAAAAATTCAACTTGGAGAAAAATTAGTTTGAAGTTTTCCTTCCATGAATACTATGATATAGTATTCATCGAATAGTCTGAAACTCTTATGGAATGTTAATTAGCTTATTTAAAACTGCTTACCATAAAAAATTGCACAAATGTAGAAGAATTAAACAGTATACTGCCATAATGAATATATAGAGGAAAACGAATGAAAGATCAATATTTCATAAAACTTTATCTTAATAATTATTAAAAAAAATAAAGACACACACTTCAGAGCTAATTCCATGCTCAGAGCTAATGCACAACATGTACAAAAGATGTTTATGCCTTTATTTTTTATTTCCATGATTTTAAAAGCCTTCGCATGTTAAATATTGTACACGAATGAGAGCAAAGTTAAATAGCAATTGATAGGTAAAATATATCAAAATCTAAGAACTGCATATGTGCATTTGTTTAAATAAATATCTTACAATATTTTAATAATAAAAGTTTTAAATTTCCCTCACATGGGATAGATATATATCACCAAAAACAAATATATAAAAATGGGAGAGTTTGTCTATTTTTGCGAATTAGATTTTTTAATTATCTGAGTTATCAAAATGAGATTTAGTATTTGTGCTTTGGGAGAATCCGTTTTGAAGTTTTAATTTCATTCATAATAATATCATAAAAAGCACGCACAAACTTTAAATCTTGACCAAATCCATTTGCTCTCCCCCCCCCCAATAAACAATACACAAACAAGAATTTTTGCATGAATTGCACAATCCTTTTTTGAAATGATTTGTTACTGCATATATAATGTCAGTCTCACTTACGCGCGGTAGATAAATAATTAATTCATTTTTTATCAGGCTCTTTTCTAGCAGATAATCTGAAATGTGGGCGTGGTAGTTGCTGTCTAGCATCAAATATTGCTCCATAACTTGATTAAAAAAATGCAGGTGAAGCTTTGAAATTTTACAGGCATGTTTATAAAGATTTGAGGAATCAAATAAGCCAATAAAAAAAAATTTCGACAGTTTTATGATTTTTAGGGTACCATATCGCAAACTTTATAGTGGATGACACTTGATGTTAATACAGTTTTTTCAAATATTAATTCATTAATTAAATATAATTAATGAATAAATGGTAACAAAGAAAAATAATAGTCCAACACTATATATATAAAAAAATCACTCACTGTATTCCTGTAGTGCAATAGATAGCATGTTGGACTTTTAATTCGAAGGTCGTGGGTTGGAATCCCACCTGGAATGGCCTAATTTCTGTGAATGTGATTTCTTTTTACTATGATATTTTATTGGAATAATTAAATTTAATTGATGAATAAATAGGAACAAAAGCAAAAATAATAGTTCAACACCATATACAGAAAGCAAAATGTTGAAAATTGCAAGGAAAATCGCTTTCTATTTTGCCACTTAATATTGTGATTCTGTCATATGTATATACATATTTATATCAATTGTAACTATTTAATAAAGAGTAACTAAAATAAAAATTTTCTTTGTTGACCTAAATAGGAATTGACAAATTTTATATATATATATATATATATATATATTACTTATTCCTGTTTATCTGAAATATTCTATTAAGGAAAGAATTAATTTACGTATAAACAGGGATGAGTTTGCAATACCACATCACCATGACAATTAAGAACCCTATATTAGTAAATTCTAATTCATTCTCACTATCTTGAGTGCGTGTTTTCATAATCCTTTTTGAATTGGAAAATTAGTGTATATACTGAATTAGATAAATTTAAAAAAAAAACACTCAGTGCATAGCTTCTAAATACAGCTGTACTGATATACTCACAAAGCTTGGCAGACTAATTCTAAGAGAGATCTCAAATGTCACAAGTGTATTAGGGTTTGCAATCCCGTGTTATATTTTCAATCCCGGAATTTCGGGATTACATTATCCAAATCCCGGGGTTTAGGATTGGGCTATTTATTAAAAATACTTACACATTAGCATAGTTGAAGTTACATAATAAAACTAAAAATATAATTAAAAATGGGTTTAATAATATTTTTTTATTGAAAACAAAATTTAATTCATCATAAAAACAAATAAAAATAGTACATAATGAAGTTTAAAAAAAGCATTTCTTCATTTCTTGTGTTTCCGTAAATAAGCTTTTAAAAAACACAGCTCGTCCGGCATTTCAACAATCAAACGGGTTCTTATTTTTGTTACAAATTGTCAGCCGAAGAAAATGCTGTTCAGACTCTTCTCTAGTAGGTTTTAGCGTCATTATAAATGGGAGTATGTTTTTTCCAGGTAGTCGCCACGTCTCCCTCCATTTTCAAAAAAGAGGCAACTCTTTTTGAATTTTCGATGTCAATGTCTTCAAATGTAATAGCCAGCATTAATGCATATACTTCTTTGATAACTTTATATAGTTCTTCTGTCCATCTTAATGGTTTTTGAGGACAAATTGATTCAGTTATTGAATCCAAATGTGAATTAGTGTTGCCTTATTTGAAATATAAGATCCTGTTGCATGAGCTGTTAGTAATGCAGTGGGATTTGAAGCGTCAAGTTTTTCAGCAGGTCCGCTATTAATTTACGTCAATTAATTGAAGAAAGAACTGTGAAAAAATCTATTCCTGAATTGTTACTTGTATTATTGTGTTAATACTGCAGAGTAAACCACTTAGACCTGTGCGACATTCTCTCATACGAGAAATGAGAGCTGCATATATATATATATATTTACTCTAATAGCATTTATAATTGAACACAAAAAAATTCTACGCACATATTTCATTAAGAATTATAAATTTTCTGAGAATTAAATTCTTAGAAAATTTTGATGAGAAAAAATTTTAAGATATAATTCAGACAAAAATTAAATAATTAAATCCCAGGATTAGCTATCTTAATCCCGGGATTGGAAGAAACAACGGGATCTTCTCTTGGGATTTCCAGATCCAAGGGTTGCAAGCCCTACAAGTCTTGTCTAGTTATTTAATATTTACATTCACTGTTTGTTTCAGAATAAATTAGTGTTGCCACTTCCAACATGACATATGAGTTCTATAACAAATTTATATTTTCATTTTCAGCGTGACATACGAGTACAAAAAGTTAAGAGCGATTTTCCCCGTTACTTACAACTCCGTTTCTCTCTATGATGAAATAAACTTTTATTGTGGAGGTGAAGCCAAGACTTTTCACATTTTGGTCGATCTACTTACAATCTCAATATCCTGTATTACATAAATCCCAACAACAAAGTGGTAATAGGAGGAAATAATGTAGTGTAGCAAATGTATATCTTTTACAAGCAATTAATAATAAAATTACTAATTATTCTCATTACCTTCACTACTATCTTTCTGACGGGAAAAAAAATTGTTTTTCTTTATAAAATAAAGATAACATAATTCATTATCACTATTATTTAAATTTTGGAATTAATTTGTTTTGTTTGGAACACATGGAATTAACTTCCAGTTTCAAATAGAATAAATATTTTGATACGATATTCTTAAGGCCGTATCACACGTACATTTTTCGTGCAACTTTTTGGCCCAACTTTTAGCCCGATCTGAGGGTGAAGGGTTACCGTAAGCAAAACTTCATGCTTTGACATCAGCTGTGCTCTTTCTCCACATTGAAACATAACTCGCCGATTTTTCTGCTTCGAAAGCGACCATTCAATATTATTTCTTTTATTTCACTCGCGCTTTTTTGTTGATGGGCGTAAACAGAAATGGAGCACCATTCTGTAAAAAATATTATACGCTGCTAAAATATTGTACACCATTAAAATATTATATGCCATATCTGATGTGAAGCTACTGTCGTTACCGCCATCTTGTTTATGGCGTAGGGCGCCGAAGAACCCCATTGGCTGGAATTTCAAGCAGCTTTTATTTGGAGCAACTTTTTCAGCTCACCTGCAAACAATTGCTCGAAAGTCGTTGTTATGGCAAAGGAGTAAAATTGCAAGAATTGGAGCAAAAATTGCTACAAACGTGTACGTGTGATAAGGCTTAAAGCAGTATTAAAAGAAAGAAATCGTCTTATAGTAGTCTGGTAGAGAAAAATTCATTAACAATTTTCCAGGTCGTGGAAGGGTACATGAGTTCGAAAGAGAAAAAATGTATTCAAAATGTTTACATTTTCTCCGAAAACTAAGAGGATCTTGAATTTTATTTTCTTGTAAATATACGCAATAAATTACAATATTATTATTTACCTATCGTCAGAAATATTCTGACGCAGTTTCATGTCTTTATTCAAGATAAACCGATAAGTGAATAAATAAAATCCATGGTTTAAATTCTTCGTGAATTATGTGTTTTACGTGTTTTGATAATTTAAGACAGTTTCTCAAATTTCCCCATTATTTACCTCTTAACCCTTGTTTTTCTTTTTGTATCGTCTGGTTATATTTAAAAATTCTCTCTAAAGTTAAATTCATATATCCCTCCCCCCCCCTTTTTTTTTTCTTTATGTGACGAATATATTCGTGTTTAAAACTTTTTGAACACGACAAGATACTCTTAACTTACGTTAAATAAATTTTATTTTAACCATCTTTTGAAATACACATAGGTCTCTTCAATTTAATCCTCAAATCATTCGGAGAATTTTATTTATGTTTTAATTTATGCTAAGCTAATTTTATGCGTTAATGTTTTATGTATATGACATATAAATATGCATCTACTGGTGAAATATATACTATTTTTGTTTTTTATTCTGAGAAGTAAAGTAACTATCTGATATTTGGAATTCTTCAACTTCTGCATTCCAAATTACTATCGACACTTTAGAATGATAAAAATTCCTTTACGTAGAACAGGGACGTCAAACTGAAAGGCTAACTTGGGCGAAACAAACAGGGCTTAACTTTAGGTGGGCCGCAAAAAAAAATCAATTGTCATAGAAACGTAAGTTTATTTTGAATAATGCATTATAATAAACATACATAAAAGAACAAGAAAATTTAATGTTTACATCCTGACACTTGACATCTCTTCTCAGCCGGTGGCGTGGCAGGAGCGGACACATAACATTTCGTGGCTTTAGCGGACACTTTAAAACTCATCGTGATTTGAGCGGACACATTTTTCCCCCATCTTAGAACAGATTCTTTCCCTCATCTTAGAACAGCTACGGTTACGTAGCCAGAGCGGACAGTAGAAGGGTGGAATTCCAAATTAAATGCAATCACTGGCAGAAACCAGCCTACTATCCACACACACTTATTAGTTAAAATACTAAAAGAAGAAACACAAAAAGAGTTTTTTAATTTGAAATCCAAAGAAATAGGCGATCCTGGAATAAAAAGGAAGAAAAAAAAAAACATTTGTAAAATTGGATGCAAGAATTGAAAACATCTTAAAAGAATTCGAAACATCAAACATTTTAGAAAAATGCCTAAAATCTTTAAGTTTTGTAACTAGATTGGACTAAATCCAATGGTAAAGGATATTTATGCCTTCATAATAAAGGTTAGTATTTGGTTACTTGTATTTATTTTTCTTTTATTTACTTTTGTATCTGTTTTGTACATTTTACATCTAATTTTTAATGTATACATTTACTTACATTAATGAAACTAATTAATTTTATGGTAATTGCACCTGTTCTAATATTTATTTGACTCTAAAATACAGTTCTACAATTTCTAAATATTTCTCTGAAAGTTTTTACTTTTATTACATTGCGCTATGTTTTTAAAGTGTATTCGCACTTAATATCTTAAAAATTTAATTCAAATTAAATTTGATTGGCAAAAATGTATTTATACTTGTAATTCAATAATCGAATCTGTTCTAAGATGGGGGGAGGAATGTGTCCGCTCAAACCACGATGAATTTTAAAGTGTCCGCTAAGGTCACGAAATGTTATGCGTCCGCTCTTGCCACGTCCGCTCCTGCCACGCAACCTCTCAGCCACTATCTTTTATGTTTCGGGTGAAATTTTGATATTTTATTATATATTATTGTGGGCCAATATACTAGTCGAGCCGCAAAAATGTTCGCTGTGGGCCACATGCAGTCCACAGACCGCGAGTTTGACACCCTTGACATAGAATAAAATGAGCATAATTGAGTGTTACAAAAAAAGCTATTATTTTCAGTATTGGTGCCTGTGGAATTTATTATTACGTAGCACTCTCTAAAGCAAGAGCTATTGACGTAATTTTGAACCACGGTAAAGTGACGAGGACAACACCTGAGTTTGCAACCCCTCTCCAATCTTCCACATCATGCCAACGGAATGTTGTGAGTCACAACAGATTTAACGTGCATCAGCTGCTCCACATGACAGGTCTTCGGTGGCACCCGTCCGTGACCATAACCACTAGACAACCGCGGTCACAACAAACAAGACTCTCACACAACTGCAGGAGTCAACTTCGGATGTGTTTCCAAGGAAATCACCTTGACCATGCCTCCTTGCCACCTCCTCTAAGCCAATCAGGAGAGTCTCTCTCATAAAGGCCCTTCCACTTTCAGGCCACATTTACCATCTGCATATTGGATGGAGGAATACTTTGCGTTTCTTTTCCCAGAGATATTCAGCTTCCGTTTCACATATGAGAAGGGATGGTGAAATGACTAGTAAAAAGATCGAAAATGAAGAAATCGTTAGTGGCATCCAAGAGGCTTTCCACATTCTTATTCACCAAAAACTAGAAACCCCGTGGGAAAGGAAAGATTAATCAGTAACCTCAATATCATAAATCCCTTATTTACTGAATAGTAATCCCTTAGGGTAAAAAAAAAAGGATTCTCTCTCTCTCTCTCACACACACACATACACACACAGTATTATACAAGATACTGTATTATAGGGAGGAAAAATTCTAAACATACAAAGAATTCATCATCAGTTTATCAGTGCTTAAATTACAAAAATATTTCAATATAACTGGTGTGCAAAAATTAAGGACGAGACGGTTTTTCAATATAACTTTGTACAAAAGCATTCCAAATCAACACATTTAATACCGTAAGATCCCCAATACGTAAGGACATGAGTAATGTAAGCAACACTTACTAAAGAGAAATCAGAGGGAAAAAAGAAGCTTTATTGAAAAAGTAGCATGGAGCGCAATGCCACTGAAGGCCGAAACATCCCTGTGATGGGTGTCCAGCAAGAAATATCCGGTCTTTAGTAGGGGATATGATCTCCCCTGACTGCTAGGCAGGTTTCACAGCGTCTGCCCATGTGAGAATGAGGGTGTCAATGAGTTGTTGAGGCATTGCTGCCCATTCGTCTAGCAGCGCCAATCGAAGCTCCGGAATCTGTTACTGGTGGTAAAGTACGAGCTGCCAAGCGTCTGCCTAGAAAATCCCATACATGCTCGATGGGATTGAGATCCGGAGATCATGTGCCGCCAATCCATACGTTCAATATCCTCACTCTCTAAGAGCTGTTCGGCAGCTACTGTGCGATGACATGGTGCATTGTCGTCCATGAAAAGGAACTGCGGACCCATAGCGCTCTAAAAAGACGCACATATGGAAGAAGAATCTCGTTACAATAACGGGTCCCGTTGACTTGAACCTGCGTCGAAGATGTGAAGGTCTGTACGACTACCAAGCATGATGCCTCCCCAAACGAGAACACCGCCCCTCCATACCTGTCCCTTTCAATGATGTTCGAGGGATGATGCGGCTTCCCCGCTCTCTCCAGGTGAGTATGCGATGAGAATCGCTACTCAGACTGAATCTGCTCTCATCTGTAAAGAGTACTCGTCCCCATTCATTGTCTCTCCAATTCCGGTGTTCCCGGCACCACAGAGAACCCCTTCTCCGATGGGCAGGCGTTAGAGGTACACACCGTACAGGGCGTCGTGCAAACAGACCACCACCGTGCAGTCTTCTGGCC
>BMAO01032009.1:0-21748 GCA_019973975.1 Trichonephila clavata | reverse complement strand
CACCAGCCTCACGAGAGAACTTGCGGCTCGACGGTCATTTAAAGTACCCCCCTCCCGCGGAGGGGCACTATACATTTACAAACATACATGCCTTACCCGGGATTCGAACCCAGGCCCTACGGCTTAGCAGTCAGCGTCGCTAACCACTATACCGGATGGGCGACAAATTTTGCAATAAAACAGTGATTGATAAATCTGAAAGTTAAAACACTTGTTCTATTATACAGAACACACACAAAGAATTTCAGTTAATTATTTTCAAAACTTTTTGAGTAATTTCTGTCCCATTTAGAGCATTTTCAAAAAAATTCATTCCAGTAAAACGCGTTTTAAAGTGCTAGAAGTAATGGCATCTGCTTTTACTAAAACATGTGTAGTTTTAGTTCTAGTGAACGGAAAAATAATAAACTTAGTATTTTTATAAAGCTAATATGATGGCCTATAAAATAAATCATAAAAAAATGTGTCCATTTTTGGTAAAATTATAATTTTAGGGTAATCGGATACCTTAATATCTCTCTGTTATTCTTCCGTTAAAACTATTCCCGTAAAACACACATCCCCCGTAAGTTTAATAACCAATTGAAGACGTAGTAATCACATGAAAGCTCAGTATTTGTCAGAAAAACAAACCAAAACTTGGCAATTCATCGTCGAAAATGCATAGTTTGCTTATATAACGGACAAATACCAACATTTGTGGAAGAACAATTGTGATATAAGTAAAATACTTCCAAAGAAAGCATCAAAAAATTTTATTTGTGTAAATTAGGGGTCTGCAATCCGTGACCCTTTGAAGGCATTTAGTGGCCTCTCATTTGAATTTGAGACACTTTTTAAAAAATTGCCTTGTCTGCTTTTTGTTGAAAGAAACGTCATTTTATCTGTTGCTCTTGATATTTAAAACATTTCACTGATGTGTTTGATATCATTGAGATAAAATTTTCTTAAAATGACGAAAATTTCACTGTTTTTTAAATAATTTTAAATATAAAAAATTAACTATGCATCAATCTCAGAAATTTTAGGAGGGAAAAGTGGACTTTTATCTTTAACAGCTTTGTTGAGTTTATAAATTCAACTTCCATTTAAGGTATCCGAACACGTTCAGAGTACTTTTTAACAAAATAGCATACTAAAACGTTATAAATGCTCTTTTAGGACTCAATATCAATAAATATTACAATTTAACTATCAAAATTTAAAATAAATTACCTAAATTTTACAAAAATCACAATTATAAGTGAAATTTTAGCAATATTTTTGAAAAACTTCAAAGCAGTTAGAGAAAAAAGTTATAAATATATATTAGTAAAAATATTACGAAAACAAACTAGATGCATTTCTCTAGAAAATGCACTAAAATTTTAATTTTTTATTAAAATTTGAAAATTTTAGAGCTGATTGAGTAAACATTATAAGAAATATTACATTTTTTTATGAGACCATTATTAAAATAACAAGCCATAACTCAAAAAGTATTCATGCAATAAGAAATATTTTAGTACATTCTCTAGAAAATAATGTAAACATCAGGTTTAAACAGTTTTATAGAGGTACATTCGTAATATTTTCAGTTATCAGACTCTTCATGATAGATTTTGAGCCATTTAAATGCCCACTTCTGGTAGATCAAAAACCCACTTCCGGTTTTTCTAACTTTATAAAATTGATTGTAACTTGGCCTCAAGGTAGTGTAGAAACAAAATAAAGTATATTTCGTTAAAGTCAAAAGATAACTCTATTCAATAAAATAAAAAACAAAAATATATGAGTTGACTGAATTTGGTCACTTTCAACGTGTTCGGATACCTTAACTTTTTTTTAACCGATATATATATATATTGATTTCAAAATTTCTCTTTTTTTAACTAGCTAGGTTCCTCTTAGAATTTCTTACATTGTATTGTATTTCATTTCTTTCTTTAAAATTTTTACTATGTTAATTGGTTCTATGTTGTTTGTTCTTATTTACTTGTTCTGCTTTTGATATATTATATGAATTTCATTCATATATACATACAAATCTGTTAATACCATCTCTTCCCTTAGAATAAATTGTAGTCTTGTAAAATATACTTCCCCTTTTATTATACAAATTTCAATATTTTTCTGACAGTCGAGTGGCCCGCGGGTCACTGTGAATGTATTGATGTGGTCAGGGACGTCTTGAGGCATGGGCCAACTGGGCCCGGTCCCAGGGCCTCACCCTCGGTGGGGGCCTTGTTTCAGCCTTAATAAGATCATGATCTGAATAATTTTAATGTTCGAATATTATTCCGGTGCATATTTTCAGAAAAATAGAGAATTTCTAACTACATGTCAACTAGTAACAGTGGCATGACCATTATGGGATGACCGTTGTCCATGCCTAGGCTTAGGCCCATTACCATAAACAATCAGACAAATCGTTTAGTCGAAATGCTGCCGTCCATCGAGCTGGTTTGTGCCGAGGTTTATGAGATTGTGCACACTTATTTGTTTCAAATTACCCTTTGTACGAGTATTTTGACAGTTCATGCTATGTACTGACTACTTTTAAAGATATCAAGTAGGGGTCTAGGACCTACAAAAATGGCCCCAAATAGGCTTAAAATGCCCCTGGATGTGGCTCGCAGATCATTGTAAATTTATTAATTAGGCTCTAGAGCGTTAAAGGTTGAAGATCTCTAGAGTAAAGATATATATTTTATTTAATATGGTTTTATTTAATATAGATATATAACATTGTGCCATTTTGTCGCTTTCATTCCCAGTTTCAGTTTTGCTCTTTTTGATGCATTGCGAAGAGGAGGGATTAATAAAGGGATTGAGGGTCAGGAAGGGCGTTGTGCCGCCATGGGAGGTCCCAGATGGAAGAAAGGGGAAATGCATTACAGCGATATCGAATTAGCTTCCCGTGAGTGGAATGTTCGGATAATCTTTAATTTCCTCCTGCTCGAATTCCCTTTCTCACACCCACTCGTTTATATGCAGTGACTGGATCAGTTCTGTAAAATATAACATTCCATTTTGTTCATAAATGGTTATTGTCAAAAGTGAAATTAATATCTGTCTATAAGTATATTAATTACAAGTAATACATATAATTTCTCTTAAATATTACACCTTCTTACCTGGCGATCTATGTCGGTGGTCTCCAAATTTTTTTTGATTGCATACCCCTAAAAGGAAATAATTTTAAGAACCCCCACATAATAAGACACGCCCCCACACATTTATATTTTGTGTTTCCGGATTTGAATTAATACTTTTTTTTATGGAATTACTTTGTATCATAGCTGCAGCCGTTGAATGGATTGATGAGGGAACATGTTGCAATGTTAAAACAAACACAAGGAGACAGTGGCGTGACGGAGAATATTAGGGCCCCCTGCAAAGTCAGATTTTGCCATTAATATTTTATAAATTGGTTAAATACGCACTTGGCGTCAATCAGGCCCCCTAGAAGCCTGCCCCCTCCCTAAGAAGAGGGGGTATATGTTACGCCACTGAAAGGAGACAACACGAGAAAAACATGCAATACAAAGGACAAAGGCGTACTCCATCGCTCTGAGGTTCTCATCTATTTATAACATAGATTCCCAACCTTTTTTGAACTGGCGCCCCCTTTTCTAATAAATATTTCGATGTTGCCCCCTTTTCTAGTGGATATTTCTATAACGCCCCCTCCCACTCTAGAGAAATAAGAGTGTACATAATACATGGTGAAAACAAGTGTTAAGTTTTTAAAAATATCCTATTACTAAAAGAATATTTTTTTTTAATTTCATTTTTTTCTAAAGTCCCAGTTTTTTTACTTGCGAATCTGAAATATCTATAGCCACAATTATATTTAAATGTGTAATATTATATTTTTTAATCATGGGTAGGATATTGTCGGAATTAGAACTCTACTGAATTTCTTCTACATTTAAAAGAGTGGAATAAAAAAGAGAGATTTTTAGATTATCTGTTATAAAGACAGGTAGGGATTTTGATGATACGAAATAATTCATAATAAACTATTGCTTTCAAAATAAATATAAATAGACAGTTTCAGCCTTTAAAGAATCGCGTTAATTCCTGGTTAACATATTTAATTATGTTTTTCGGATAATTTACGTAATGAAATGCAGTGGACGAAAACATGTTTCCTACTGCTCACAGACAAAGACACCACGTGCACTACAGAAATTAAAATGCACTATATCATTCAATTTAATGTACGTCTGAGTGTAATATAATCTTTTAAGTTTTCCATCCACTTCCCGTACTACCGAAGTATGTGAATGTTCGTACATTTGATATAGGAATAATTTAAATACATACAATCAACATAAGGTAAACAGTATTAAACTTTACTTTTGTTATTACATAATCAGCGTGTTTTTTTTTTTTTTAGTCTTTTTTTGGTTAAACTGCCCAAGCCCCTCCGTGCCATCCCAACGCCCCTGAAAGCTTCAAACGACCACAAGGGGGCGTTATCGCCCACGTTGAAAACCTATGATTTATATAGCAATGCTTCTCAAACTTTCAATGTTTTCGACCCAATATTCAATCAGAATTTTCATCACCCCCCCCCCTTCCATACAATAACAATGTATTGAATTCAATGATACTATATTTTGAAGCAAAAGCTACAATACGACGTAAAAGCCTCCCATCCGGTATAGTGGTTAGTGACGCTGACTGCGGTGCCGTAGGGCCTGGGTTCGAATCCCGGAGAAGGCATGGATGTTTGTCTTGTAATCTTTCTCTTTCCTTTGTGATGTGTACTTCACACTTATTTCTATGTAAGCCCCCGTGTGATACTTTGTGGAGCACGGGGTTGTAAATGTTCTCAATATAAAAAATATATGGCTTTAATCTTTTAAGCATCACCGACGTATATAAACGTCTCGCTTAGTCAATGCGTTAAGTGTCCCGGACGTATATATATGTCTCTCCAAAGTACTATCTTTTCTGTGTGTGCATTATTATTCATAAAAAAGTTCCGAAGGCTTTGGAATGCTATAAAAAGACATTGGCAGTATTTGCGAAGTATTTACTTATTTCAGATGATTTGCTTATTGAAAATTACCCCCCCCCTTCTTCCTAATACATAACATACGCGTGACTACGCGGAAAACGGTGGCATTGGGAAGTGAATTACATAACTTTAAATCGGTAATAAAGTAATTAATTTTAAACCGTACAAATTATCAAGATAAGTGTTAATTTGGCAAGCCCATGGGGTCTCTGGTAATTATAAACTTGTTCTTAAATAAATTTTAAAATACATTGTACAGTACTGATGCATTTATAAGTGTATTATGTCAGTGTAAATGTGTATTTATTTTTATTATGTCAGAATGTATTTTGTTTGTTTACTTTCAGGAAATAAATAATTTTTTAAAATAATCCTTTGTTTCCGACTTTTCAATACGCTCGCTCCCCCTCGTAAAGTTATCACGCCCCTAGGGGCACGCCCACAGTTTGAGTCCCCCCCCCCTGATTTATAGTCTTGGTTAACCAGATGCTATTAAAACCACGTGATTTCCAGTGAAGGCTTTTCTGATTGATTGGCATACGTGGATGATGAAAGATTCCATCTCTAATGTAAAAACACTGTAGTTTTATTTTGGGGGAGAAATCTAGAAGGGCTGAAGACCGTGTTATGAATTAAAATCCCTCAGGAGAAAATTTAAGTGAATTATAATGAATGTGGTACCGGCCGCTATTGCCAAGGCCAATCCAAGACCAACGCCAAGATTGTGCTTTTTTGGACGTTTCCGCGCATGCCTGATAGCGCATAACTTGTTGTCGGAGCTAAGCTGACTTTAGACGCTCGAAGAAGAAGACGCCATGATGCGTCGAAAAACAACGAAGATCCATCGTGTCCTCGAGCAAGATGACTCTGACAATTAAACATGAAATTATTCGTTTAAATAACTTGTAGGCAATTTGCTAATATGTTAATCGTGAGCAATTAAATTCAAAGTTAACTGAAAACGATTTTGCCTTTCGCGGTCATTACTGACATCTGCCATAAATATATATGCCTATCATGAGCCAACATGTTTAGCGCACCTCCAAGTATCACTGATTTCAAGCGACTTACAACCCACACAGGGAAAAATAAAACAGTAAACAAAGAAAAGTAGCGTAACATTAGTTGGAAAATAAAATGAGGATTATCCAGAAAATATAAAGAGAGTTGAGTTATTAAAAATGAAAAACACAGCATTTATAGGAAAAAACAATTCTGTAGTATACCAAGAAGCTTCCTTCTTTCTTTACATAATCATTTCCTACATTTAAACATAGTAGCATTTGCTAATGTACTTCAGAAATCCAATGTTATACTCTTCTGCCGCCAGTTCAGTGTCTTGAGTTCAGTAAGTCTTGAGCATTGAAGCTAAAGACCAATCGTTCGGGCTTTGTCCTTATCAATTACCGTGTTTTCTCTGAGTTATGGGAAAAGATAGTAAGATTTCCTTGCCGATAGACGTTTTAGAAGCTATAAAACAGGGGTGGCCAGACTTTTCCAGGGTGCGGGCTACTTCTAATTCTTTCAAGTAGTTGCGGTCCACCCAGTGTCAGTGGCGCACACAAGGTGGGGAAGGAGCCCACGGGTCCGGACCCTCCCTCATAACCCTTCATTTTTTCCCGATTCATTATAGTCCCTTTTATATAGTATGTAAAATGTAATTAAGTATTTGATATTAGTAATTTTTTTATTTATCAATGTTAGTTATTTTGGTAATTTATTAATTTTTTTGCCGTTTTTTGTTCCCGACAATCGATAAAATCTAAAGGAAATGTGTTTGGCTGCGTTTTGGGATATGATACGAGAATGGTATATCTTCAACCCTCGACCCCCTTCCCTGTAAAAATGCTTGTGTACGCTACTGCTCAATGTCGTAGGTGTGGTGAGTTGAGGAAAAGGTTATTACTATAACTTCATAATAAGTACGGAATATGTACATATACCCACATAACTAAAATTTAAAAAAAAAACACTTTTAAAACCACGTTTAAGGCAAAACGCAAGATACAAACTTAATAAGAATAACCCCAAATATAATTATATCAAATGATTCCTTTATCATGCAACAATTCAAAATGCATTACAAAAATAAAACATTTTCATCTAAAGTTAATTTTCTTTGTTATAGTCAGTAGAAGGCTTAGTCTGCGTACTGTCAGCCAGTCTTGAGTTTTCCGTATATAATTACTAACTGGTAAAATTTTCAGGCGGTCACCCCAAAATGTCTTGGCTGTCCACCGGTGGATCGCGATCGACGTAATGCCCACCCCGGCTATAAAATGTTTGAGAACGCATTGGTCACACACAAAATGAACTGGCGGCAGAAGAGTATAACGTAAGGATTCTGAAACACGTTAGCAAATGCTACTATGTTTAAATGTAGGAAATGATTATGCAAAGAAGGGAAGGAAGTTTCACAAGGTATGAAACGGAATTGTTTTTTAATAGTGTGTTCTTCACTTTTTTATAACTAATTTTCTGAATGACCCTCGAACATGCAACAGAGTACATATTACATATTGCTCATCTCATTATTCGTATATAAATCGAATTTTTATGTTTCTATGCACAATTTTTGAAACACGTTTCAATGGAAATGGTACTCAAAAATGTAAATCCGATTTGCAACCTACTATACGGAACGGAATTTGGTCCTAAGAAACCTTAATACATAAGTTGTACGAATAATTATAAGAGAAAAAACTTTTAAATTGAGTCCTTTTCAAAATGGAGACTTTAAGACTCCTTCCCCCTTATACATAAATGTTTAACATGCATGATTACGCTATGCATAAACAAAGAGGTTTAAATCGTGCTTTAAAAGTAAACGGAAGAAATGAAAAATGTATAGATGGATTAAAATTGGCTTCTGCTTGAGATGTCAGGGATTATGAATACAAGCGCTGAAATTAAAGCACTAAAATGAAAATACATAGAGGTTTCTAAGATGAAGACGAAGGTATTTTTGTACTAACATTTCAATTTCAATTCCAAATCACTTGATAATGTTAACTGTGTTCGGTTACATTTAAAGGGACCATCTAACTTGAGTATTCCTACAAGAGTCTGGTGAAATCAAGACTCCCCAGACTTAAATGTATGGTGCTAAACCAGGGTTGTAGCTACCGCTGTATCAATGATACGGGGCCCCCAAGCTATCGGACCCCAAGATATATAAATAAAAGAATCGTAACATGTTGAAGGGTCCCAAACAGGACATCCTAAAAATTTTGATACTGGTCCTCCTCAGGTATAGCTACGCCGGTGTACTAAATCCAAGTTTTGAAGTGTCAGTTCACAAAAGAGTATTTATACTATCCTACTTTTAAAAAAAAACTAAATTATTTAAATTAGGGGATGAAAGTATTATTCAGCATAAGAATAGAAAACATTGCAGAACTTTATCTTATAATTTAATCAATAGGAAAATATTGATTTCCAATGTCTCTCACCCTCTCTTTCTCTTGATTAGAATTTTTTTTTATTCAATGCAATTTCTAGCTTTATATTTCGATTTGAATATAATATTCAAAATGACACATTCAAGAAAGGCGTGCGTATCAAAAACCTCGTTGATCGCGTGTTTTTAGTGAAAAGTACAAAACCAATTTTATTTTTGTTTATTTAAGGAAGGAAACACACACAAGTTCATACTCTTTGAGTTACTTTCGATATGCCAATTGATCCATGGCCTAATAATGAAAATAAGATTCCACGGTTATAAACCCCATGGTTGACCATTAATTTAGCATGATTGACCAAAAAGAATTGGCTGTAGGCTTACAAATACATTTTAAAATCATTTTTTATTCATCAAATTTGTGTTGACGTTTATGAAAATAAATAATGTATGGTGAAGATAATTGCGCAGGATGTATTAGAATATGCTTTTTCGATACCGGTACACTAATTTGGATCGATTTTTTTTCTTTCAGAATTTCAAAACCTACCTGTACGTAAATGTTCTTTGGGGGATGAAGAGGGAAATAAAATAAAAAATAATTTTTGATAGTACTGCCTCAAGGGAAATGAAGCTTCGATATTTGAGCATTTTTATAGTAACACGCTACATTAGTTTTGATTAAACAGACATTTTAGTACTTTTTGACATTTATTGTGATGAAATGACACATATTAAAAAGTTACAAGGAAAAACACGAGGTACATTGAATAGCTTCTATATTATTATTTTTCTTTAAAAGTCCGCTATGTCGTAATTGTGGTGAAAGATAAAGCGGGAGAGAAAGAAGAGAAAGCTTAGAACTTAGATTGTGGATTGATTCCACGTTGCTGTGAGATACAAGTTAAGACATTTATTTTGCAGAGTACATTGTCCTATTCCCTATATAGTACTAACTAATCATTACTAGTCACTTTTGGTTACTTACAGTATAGAAAAATAATTATTTCGAGTCTAAAACGATCCAAACAAAATACTTCTTAATTAAAAAACACCCAATTAATTTTATTAATCGATATTTTATTAAAGAAATTCTAAATAGTAAGGATTAAAATTTCCATAGTTTGTTAATAGGTTATTATTGTAAATTTATTATTTTTCTTAGATAGTTATAGTTGCCTCCAAATTCGAATTTTAGATATAATTATATATACTTGTTCCTAAGTTTTTTTAAAAATTTAATTTAATTTATTTTTTAAATCATATATAATCTTAGTGTCCCTAAGATAATGGTAGTATGCTTACAATTCTTAATTTATTATTTCTATTCTTTTCATACTTTTGCTATGTGCTACTATTCAGCCATTCCTATGCTTTAAATCTGCATTTGGGTCCAGAATCTGGCAATAACTTGTTTATTGTACTCAGATTTAGCGCGGGCTCTGCATTTTTGAATGCAAATTTTAGGTAAGTTACCTTTTTCTCCATTATTTCTTGCTACTCTAAAAATTTTAGTGAATATGAGAAAAAAGGTCTCTGTCAAGTACAACTACACAATTTTTTTTTAAGCATGATAAAATAAATTGCAAATAATTTTTTCTGATTTAAGCGAATAAGGACTATTTGAAATTATGATTCATGATAAAATAAATTGTATACTGATTTAATAATTGAAATAGATAATAATAATAGAGCAATAATTGAAATAGATAATAATAATAGATCAATAATTGAAATAGATAATATGAATCATACAGCTATTTTTATGAAAGTTTCATTGAAATGTCTTTTGTGTGAACCTTCCGAAAGATTTTAATTGGAAAAATTTTCAAACATGATCAATTTAAAATAAATGCTCGATTTTTTTTATCCAAATTAGTGTAATTAAGTTACGCATAATTTTTAATAAAAGTGAAGAATTGTATTTTTTTTTTTTTTAAAGTTAATGTATACAAGCTGAATGAAAGTTTTTTATTTTGCTCATAAAATTTCTACATGATAATCACATAAATAAACATAAAAAAAATTGTTTTAACTTATGTAATGCATTTTTTTCTTACGGGATTTAAATTCTTATTTATCTACTTCGTGTTAGTAGGTGTGTTTCAAAAAAATATCCTTCTCCAAAATTGAAAATATCTCCAAAAATAAAACTGATGGACAAATAATTCATGTAAAAAAGATGTGCTATCTTTTAAAATAATCTTTATTAATTATTTTCAAAAAGAATATTTCAACGAGCCAGCCAGGATTCGAACCTGGAATCTCCTGATCCGTAGTCAGGCGCGTTATCCGTTGCGCCACTGGCCCACGGTAGCAGAGAACTTCTTTCCATTCTATACCATAACTTCCTACTTGAAGCTGAAATGGTCCGTTACGGAGGCTGAAGATTTTTTTTAAACATGAAAGCTCTTCAAAGTGAATGCTAGAAATAAAGAACTGAGAAATCTGTTACTTTCCTCAACTTAACAACTTTTTTCAAAAATTAAACTATATTAAATAAACTGCTGTCGGAGAAAAAAGTAAACTTTTTTCATTATCTCTCCTACATTTATCTGCAAGACTGTTTTACAAAGGCAAGACGAATTGGTTTTTAAAATTTTGTATAAAAAGTCATAGTTTTATTAGATATTTGTACTGTTTCTTTTTTTTTTTACTTTTAATTCTTTTGAAATGCTTCTAACTTTTTTTTTAATCGCTTTTTATATTTCACAACATGTAGATGCACCAAATATAAGAAGTGCTATTTAAAAAATAATTGACAATTATAGTACTTAACATAATGACAATGATAAAATAAAATACTTTTTTTATTTCTTATTTGTTGTATATTTATGACAAGTGAAGATATCAAATTTATGAAAAATTTGCTTAACTTACTAGCAAAAAAATTACCAAATGCACCAACAGTACATATATTTTGGGACAACCAGAATGAAGGAAATTTAACTTGTGTTGGCTTACTTCAATTTTCTCTTTTTCATATTTTCTAATTGATTCGATTTTAAAGTTTCTAAGACAATTACATACACACACAAAAACGTTGTATTATTTCTTATGGGGAGAAAATAGGTTAAATCATATGTGGAATTAAAACTTTTTTAGAACTTTTTAAAAAACGAATAAAATTAAGGACAAATTAACAATATTTTTTAAATTACACTGGATTTTTGTTGCAATTTTTTCTTAACTTCATTATTTTTATATACTTGATTGCATGATTACATCATATAAAAAAAAATTTAAATTCTGATTTTTTTTTTTTTTTTTTTTTTTTTTTTTTTTTGTGGAGAGGAATTGTTTATCAAATAAAGAGTTTTTATTGTCATTTCAAGATTCATACGTCCATAAATTAAATAAGGATTTTTTCCCAATAATTGTGAATTACAAAATTAATTAATTTTGTAATTTTTAAACTAATTTAAATCATTCTAGGTTATAGTCAAGATTTTTTTTTTATAAATTTAATTTTTTTTATATTTGATTGCATAATTACATAATAGAAAATTAACAATTTTGATTTTTTTTTATACATTAGTCATCAAATAAATGAGTTTTCACTGCTATTTAAAGTTTGCGCATCAATAAATTAAATAACATTTTCTTTCAATATTTGTAAATTTACCATAACACTGTAAGCAAAATTAAAATTCTTGAAAATACATATGAAAGCCAGGGTATCATTATCTTTACTATCGTACTCAAAAAGAGCGTGAAGTTTTTGAGTTACACTTCTGTGTAGATGCTTGCTTGAAATAAACATCTATACAACCCTTTCATTGGATCACTTTCTAAAGCAGGGCCGGGCATTATGTCGATCGGGATCGATCATTGAAATGCCGAGACATTTTGGGGTGCCCCCTTTTACTAAGACCTAAGCCGTGCGTACTAAAAAAACATATTTGTGGAACACCGGCGCCAAATAGTCTGAAGAATGGGTGGACCGCAATACTTTGAAAATGTTAGAAGTACCCCGTACACATGAAAAGTTTGCCCACCCCTGTTCTAAAGCAGGTGTGGCCAATCTTTTTAAGAAGTGTGCCACTTCAGATGAAAAATAATTAAGTTTGCCACTTCCAACATTTCGAGCAAATGAAAGGTGAAAAATTGTTACTTATAGGTTTATTATGTAACTTTTACGCAAAGAGCCATTTTTAATTCAAGTTTAAGAAGTGGAAATTTAAGAACGATATAATAAATGAGGCCAAAGCACAAACTTAAATTTAATTGTTAATCAGTTCAGTTAATTTTGAATGATATTTTGAATTTGTGTTACCTTCTTAAAAGAAAACACTTGTTCATAAATATATGTTGATTCAACTCTAGAACAATATCTGACAGCCAAATCGTGTAAATTTGAAAAATTGCTTGTTAATACTAATTTCCAAAATTTAATCGAATTCCTGTTATTTTCTTTTTAGTGTAGGTGCTGTATACAATAATTTCGATTTGGATTTCAGATGGGTAACTATTAGCATTTTGCAGAGAATTTGAAAAAAAGGATTTGTGAAAAGATCTGCATTTTTTTTTTTATCAACATAAAAATTATCAAACCTAGCACTGAAAAAATCCTGCAAAAATGGATAGTAAATTTTTAAATCTATTACAGCTCGCAGCATTAGTAACTTTGGTAGATAGCTCCTGCATTAATGTGAAATTTGTTACCTTTTTTGCTCCAAAATCAAGTGTCCTATAACATCGTAAGAAAAAATAATCACACTAAAAGCTGGGCAGTCCAGTGTTTTTTTTTTCTTTTTTCAAATATTTTAAAATACACTCCCTCAAAGTCCAAAATCTCACGATCGAAAAAAGCTTTGGAAAGCCAATTTGGATAACAATGCCGGTGCAATCGCTACGCGATAAATTTTTGCACTGTAACTCATTTAAGTATTTAAAATAAATTTTGCGGGGGGTTTTCTTTGTCTAAAGCAACTGCATTTCAATAAAACTGTAAAAAAAAAATTTATTATCTTTTCAAACTTTTCAAATTTTTTATTAAGTTTTTGTGAGCTACTGCTGTTACAGCTCCACCGTGACACGCGTGCCGCGAGTTAGACAGCCCTGTTCTAAAGAATCTATCGGCTATGTCCTAAGCCAGCAGTCGCCAACCTTTAGAACTTCGTGGACCACTAAATGTATAATTTTGTATATTTGGCGGACAGCTAATAGGATTGACCCCAAAATGGAGGATCACACAAAAACTATATTGTCACTTATTTTTACGACTTTATTTAAATTTCCATATCACTAAAAAGGAACTTCACAATAAACAAGAACAAACCGGCAACACAAAACAATATCCAGAAACTGAAAGGTATACCGTTAATTTACCATGGTTACCAACTTTCATTTTCAACTGTCATTAGATACACCAGCCAAATTCGCTAAATTCAGTAGCTAAAATTTTTTTTTAATGTAGAATATCCATATTCCATAATCCATTTTGTTACACGACAGTGTTGAAACTAAACCCTCTTAAAATATTAATAATGCCCCAATTTCTATGCAGACCATCAAAAAAATTTTCATATTGTAAGATTTTCATAATTTTTGCATTCTCGAGAAAGCAAAAGTGGCGTGAAAACAGGAATCCTATTAGGGATATTGTGATCTATAAACAATATAGCCTGATTAAACTTCAGGTTATAAATGAAATCCCTACAAATTGAAAAACAGGACTACGTAGCAGCTTGAGAATTAATAAGTGTACATCACTCTCTCTCTCATAAACATGATATTTGAACATAAGCGTTTATTTCAGCGAAGGTTAATTCCTCAAATTAGAAAAGGTAAGATATATTGAATATTTTTCAGCAGAAAATTGTGTTAAAGCAGTGAAGGCTTAATACTAAGAACTAGTACGATTTTTAAGTTTGGAAAAATATTAAATTGTGTGTATACATATTTCTTTGCAGTCGGATTGTTCACAATAAAACTAAGAACTTATAAAAAGTGAAAGTGTGAGTGAAAAAAACAATATGCTTGCGTTTTCTTAAATTTTTCAAAAATGTGCAAATATTACTTCATTTTATTTGGTAAATTAATATTTAGAAGAATATAAATTTTGATGTGTAAATGAATATTTCTATTTTGTGTAATTATTATTGATACCAATTGAAAACTTATCGATTCTTTTAATTGTATGTCTCACTGGGATTTAAATAAACAAATGAAAAAACAAGGTTCAAAAAATTTACTCAGAATTTTGAAACAATTATATAGAAAAACCTTGGCATTTCTATCTTAAAAACTTTAAACTTTTTTTTGTTGGCTTCCTTCTTGGCGTATTTTAAGGCAAAGCGATTCTGATATTGCGATATGAATGCATACTCTTCTTATCTCTCTTTCATTATTCTTTTCTTGGCATGACAAAGTATCCTAGAGAAACTCATTAAGTGCGCCAATATGGTAACCCTAATTTGAAAACACGATAGTGGTGGGTTGCCGTAAGCTAAGAAGAAAAAATACGATCGTTTGGCAGATTTTCTTATTTTATTTTTTTAAATAAATATTTGATTGAAAAAATTAAGTTTTTATAATGCTGTTTCAAATTTTTCTTTTTTTTCTTAAGAATTCTTTCTAATGTATTTGTAGGTGACTGCACAACTTCTTATTATTATTCCAAGCTCTTTAAAACATGGAATATTGGAACTTTTATTTCAATATTCAAATTGTGTTCTTACAATATCCAGTATAGTATTCATTGCGCCATTTAATTTATTTTTCCTTAATAAATTTATTGTTATGTGTATTGCACATTATTCTTTCAGAATTCTCTGAAATATGTATTTTTCTTTTCCAAAACTTTACTGCAATATGATATCTATACAATGATGAAGCTAAAAAAACTTACTGACTAATTAGTGATAAAAACTATCGTTTTAATTTTTGAAATTAAACTCGACTCTGCAATGATAACGGATATAAGTTTATTCAATTTCACTTCTCGAAACTGTATTCGAAATTTTATCAAGTTACTTTTATTATTTCTAATTCCTTTTAATTTTAGCTGAAATGTAAAATATTTTCACTTGAAAAATTTTAAACCTAATTAAATGTTTTATTTAAGTATGTGTTAAAAATAAGAAAATAATGTGAATTTGAGTTGTTTTTAAGAGTAATTTTTGTTTTGTTTTTAAAATATACTTACCGTAGTTATTCGAATCCTCGTCGCCTCGATTCTAAGCCACACCCTAATTCTCAACAAGTTTTGGTGAATAAATTATAGTTTAAAAAAACTAAAAAACACGCTTTTATACTGAATCGAACTAAAAAGTAAAAAAATAATTCTTAATATGAGAATAAAATGATTAACGAGAAAATGAATGTCATTGGGGTAAAAGCGTGGGGTGTTTTGTACTACATTTTTACGCTAACTCAGCTTTTCGGAATAGAAGTTAGAAATTATAACAATGATACATTTGTAGAACACCCACGCTTTTACCCCAATGACATTCATTTTCTCTTTATCATTTTATTCTCATATTAAGAATTATTTTTTTACTTTTTAGTTCGATTCAGTATAAAAGCGTGTTTTTTAGTTTTTTTAAACTATAATTTATTTTTCATTTTTTAGTTCGATCTACAATAAAAGCGTGTTTTTTAGTTTTTTAAACTATCATTTATTCATTGTTGAATTTATCCTTGAGTTTGATATTTGAAGCTGGAATTAGTCTTGCTCTTTAATGGATATTAATTAACGAGTTTTTGAAGTGTATTTATTCTCTCTCCATATACGGGGCTTCGGATGAGTCTCGTATCGTTATATTAGATTCCGTCTCTATAGAACAGGTCAATCAAATAAAAAAAATTCCTCCTTTTCGTTTTTTTTATTCACTTTTCACATTTCCATGCATTGTCATCCACTTCTGAGCTATGGTCCAAATTTCAAGTCTCTAGCTCATCAGAAAGTCACACAGTTTAAAATCAATTACAAAATTCCACCCGGACAGACATTAAAGAAAGCGAGTTAATAAAAACCTGATAATATTAAGTGTCTCAACCGTTTTTTTCACCTTTTAAAAAAGTATTGCTATAATGTTCATTCATATCATCACTTCTAAACGTATTGCTTTATAAAAAAATATATATTTAGCTGTTAGAACGCAAATTATATTTTTTCACATGCTCAAGCCTTTTTTTTTTTATTTTCATTTTCGAAAAATGTTTATATTATGGTTAGAAATTGCTAACACACACCCACCCTCCACTTTCTCAGATACAGAACACTTCTTTTGTTTGTTTTATTTCCTTTAAATGCAAGTGTATTTTATACTTGCATATATAATTAGCGTTAAATTCAAAACACTTTAGGGTTACACCTTATTCTTTTAGTCGCCAAATCTGGAAATGATGTAGGAAATTAGTCGCCATGTCTGAAAATGGTATATGGAACTAGTCGCCAAATTTAAAAATGATATATGCAATAAGTCGCCAAATCTGGACGTGATATATGGATTTGTCGCCAAACCTGATTATCCTTTATTCCTGACGATCCTGAAAAGGACAATGGAATAAAATTATAAAATTATTGTATTGTCATCGGTCCTTGACAAGTGTGTGAAATTTCGAAAGAATCCGATTTTTTTAAGTGGGTAAAAATCGAGTTCTAAGATTCCGTTACATGCAAGTGAAACTTATAAAAGCGTGTTAAAAATGAAAAAAAAGTGTAAAATTGTTTATCGATATCCAATTTTACGAAATAAAGTAAAAGAAACTGAGAACTAATAAGAAGTGAATGGACCTGTAACATGGACAACATACATGGACCTGTAATTGCTCTAATTTTCCCCATCCAATGAATTCTTTTTCCTTTGGTTCTACGCAGACCCGATTTTCAGTAGCATAAATATAGGGGGAAAAGTGCGGCTGGATTTGAGTGAATGCGGCAATTATTAATAATTTCTTATAATAAAATTAAGTATTAATATTAAGCATTCATTATATAATATTTGTAATTAAGAATTAATATTGATAAAGAAGTAGATCGAGTTTTTTTTTAAATGATTATTAAAATGAACTTCTTTATTTATCTTCTAGTCATTAATTTTTGATAAAAGAAGAAAGCTTTTTGTATGTTTAAATTCAATTTATGGAATTTATATTTTAGTCCAGATTTAATTTTTATTTATAATATCTCGTGCAACGCCGGTTGTTTCAGTTTGTAACTTATGAAATGATTGATTATTTTAAATTTTTTTAAGCTTGTGATAGCGGTGGGTTCCTGCTTACATCTGAACCCCTGGTCTACCTGCAAACCCGGCTAGGTGTGTGGGAGAAACTGAATGATCCATAGACATGATTTCAATCTAATCAATTTATTATTTCCAAATATCAATCAGACACAAAACAAATCTAATTAAGGTAGATGATCAAACAGTAGAGCTTGGAGGTGAGATTCTATAACACGGGGATACTACTACGGACACTCAACTGAATCTAAGATAGCTTAAATACGCTCAAATATAACTACGTCGCACACTAATAAGCTAACTTCTACTTAATCAAGCGCACAATACCTGTACTTTCTATGCATCGGATCCTACACTGGAAACTTTCAGGTGATTTCTATCGGCTTGATCCATGTTGTTGGATCCATGCTCTGTAATCTTTCTCCTGGACAACTCCAAGATCTCCTACTTCCACTCTCTTCCAATCTTCAACTAACAATTAACTCGCAGACTCTATGTTAACTCTTACTTGCCAACTCCAACATGCCAACTCACAAACTCGCGAAAACAAAATTTATATAATATACTTCATGTACATAATCACGTTTCCTTACTCGATGAAAGTTGGTTGAAATAAATATTTTCCTTAAAGAGTCATGAAAGGATCAGTAGAACCGAGTATAAATCCGTCACAAAATGATAAAAATAATTTATTGTTTCAACAGTTAACAAATGCTTCTTCAATAGAGTTACAATACATAAAAAGGCGAAACAGGTAATTTAAGAACAGCATAAAATCAAAAAAATAAAATGTGAAATATTTAACTAAAAAACATAATTACATTATTTCAATGGTTATTTGAATATAAAATTTTATCATTATCATTTATGTTTCTGAAAGTAGAAATAAGTTTCAAAAAAGAAATATATTACACTTACAAATAATTAAATTATCAATAAAAGGACTTCAAAGTGAATTAAAGTGTCTAATTCAAAAATGAATAAATGTTTCAAAGTCTTAAAACAGAATTTATATGATATACTTCATTTACACAATCACGCTTCCTTACTCGATGAAAGTTGGTTGAAATAAATATTTTCCTAAAAGAGTCATGAAGGGATTAGTAGAGTCGCGTATAGATCCGTCACAAGTACTACATGTGTACTAAGCATTAGACAACAATTAGTTACATGTTGTCTGTTTAAAAAGTCCCGGTGTAAAATAGCAATTAACAGAAACGTGATAAAAACTTTAAAATGTGTCGAAAAATCTGTATATAATTTAGGAAATTTTTTAAAAAAATTTTTAATGAGATTAAGTTTTTCAACTGAACGAATTTTAAATAAGTATGAATAATCATCGTGTAACACAGTTGATATGTTTTTAACAATACCATGTTATGCGAATCTGTTATACCGTATAGAGAATTAATGCAAAAAAAGGGGAATTGGTCCCCTAAATCCGAAATTTAATGTACGTGTTCTATCAATGGCGCACACAAGGTGGGTGGGTCCCCGGGTCTGAACCCCCATAGACCTTGAATCTTTTCCGATTGATTATAATTTTTTGTACATAGTAAGTGAAAGTTAATTAAACATTTGTTTTTATCATTAATTTTAATAATTAATACTAATTATTTATTCAATAATTAACTTTTTACTGTTTTTTGTTCCTCCTCCCATGAAAAATTCCTGTGTGCGTCACTATGTACTAATATGTTTTTATGGTGAGAAGAAATGTATTTGTTAACGCAATTTTCATCAACATTATTAGATAATATAGGTCCAAGTTTCTTTTCTTCGTCATTTCTACAGCCGATCCGGAATATGTGTTTTAATGACAGAGATAGTATATGTTTTAAAGATTCTATAAACAGGCCTTTTATATGCCTTAAAATAAATTCATTTAATTCTTTCTGCTAGATATTTGAAAACGTAATACATGAGAGCTAAGTGAATCTAAGTAATTCAAAGAACTATGAAAGCAGTTTGTACGAGAATGTTTCTGAGCTGAATTCCAATAATTTTAGATTATCTTTTTTTTTTACGTACATCTTCAGGGAATCTAAGCGAAATTAGAATTAATTACATTGAATGCAATTATTTGGTATGTGGGAACCAAGTGATTCTGAATCATATAATCAGTGATGGAAATTCATTTTATTTGCAGGCCAAAAATAAAAAGAAATTTGAGAGGATGTCGAGACTTGTGTGAGGAAAAAATATATTAATCGGCTTTATATGAAGATGTTTTCTAATTTATAAGTAACGCACGATAGTAACGCACAACTGCATGTATTATCGAGAATTTAATAAATGCAGTTGATAGTTGGGGATCATAGATTTGAAATCTTAACTTTACAGAATCTTTATTTGGAATATGATAGACGCATTGGTGCACACGAAGGGGGGAGGGGTCCTCGGGCCCAGAACCCTCCCCCCCCCATAGCCCTTGATTTTTTCCCCGGTTAATTATAATTTTATGTATATAGTACAAGTAGTATTGTACGTAAAATTTAATTAAGTATTTGTTATAAAAATTTATTTTATAAATTAATGCTACTTATTCATTTAATAATGAATTTTGTACTTCCTGAATTCGACAAAATAAAAAGAATACGTTGGGCGGCGTGGAGCACGATACGAGAATAGTGGATTTCGTCTCTGGACCCTCCGCCCCTTGAAAAATTCCTGTGTGCGCTACTGGATAGAATTTTTCTTCAAAGGCTTGGCAGCCCTGGGTGGGCCCTGGCCTTCTCCAGAAGTTTTCTCCAGGCATCTCTACTTTTGGCAACTGTTTTTCAGTTTATGATAGACTTCTGCTTACTAAATTCAAGCAGGAGCCCAGATCCTTGTATACCGTGGTGTAACAAAATGTGTGTAGAAGATATTTTATAAACAGGGATCATTATACAACATATAAATTGAAGGTGAGTGTATTTATTTATACAAATGTCAGACGTTTGGCTACTAAGCCATTGGTATATAGTAGTGTAGGTTATTTTGAGCCGTTGTGTGTGTTATCAAATATAGCCTTTTGAAAAATTTTAAGGGATTAGTGATTCGTTTTCTCTCATTGCCGTATTTTCTCTCAATAAAATAATTAACTCATTGAGGAAAAGTCATCAAAAATTTAATATTTTACTTCAAGGTTGCTTAGTTTAAGATGGATTAAACAACTGTAATAATAACTGAAATTGCTGGATTCGATAAGGTTGTAGGAGAATTTTACAGTGTGATATTTTTTCCACTGTTTCATAACTGCTTAATAATGAATAAGGAGAAATGGGTAATAGAGTATGTTTCAAGTTTTTGAGATTAATAAATGTGTAGAATTTTTAATTCTCCCCTCCCCCATCCGAAATACACATTTTAACGTATACGTTCTTTATAGTGGTTTTGATAGACTTTAAACTGCAAAAAGGGTTTTTCAGTTTGAGGCAGTAGCGCACACAAAAATTTTTCCAAGGTGGAAGGTCCAGGGTCGAAAGTTCACCATTCTCATATCATTCCTCAAAACACCCCGCCAACCATATTCTTTTGATGTTGTCGTTTTTGGGAACCAAAAAAAAAAAAAAAAAAAAAAAAACAGTAAAAAATAAATTATCGGATTAATAATTAGCCTTAATTAATAAAACAAATTACTTTTTTCAAATACTTAAATAAAATGTACCTACTATATACATCAATCCGAAAAAAATCAAGGGCTAAGGGGTGGGGTTCTGGATGCGTGGATCCAGATGTGCGTTACTGGCTTGAAGAAATTCTGTATATCTGTATTATACATTTAAAATTTGCCGTGTGAATATCTTACATGGCAGTCATTGATCGTATGGGGTTAGTTTTGATTAAAGGTGCAACATTTTAATGAACGACAAAAAATATTTAATGAAATTTTAGACTTTTAATTTGATTTGAATCAATTTTGATTTGGGTAATTTTAAAACACATAGAGGAATGATTGATATTGGAGATTATTATAATTTAGTAAGAGAAAGGGAGAAATAAAATATTTTATTAAATAAACTCATCACTATTAAAAAATATCTGAGTCATTCACACGCCCTCTGAAAACTGGATATGCGTGATTCTTGTCAAATTTAATGTACTGCATTTATAAAACTTTTTCTCTGGAAAATAGGCAACAGCAATCTGGATTTAGTAGTA
>BMAO01032008.1:0-50390 GCA_019973975.1 Trichonephila clavata | reverse complement strand
ATTTTTTTTCATTGATTACGAGCAGAATTTTTTTCTTTGAAATTGTATTCACCGAATTACTGTAAATTCCTATTATGCCCACCCCTTGGCCAAGATTTTTTTCAACTCGCGCCAACATGCCGCCAAGCGCGTTTTTTAAAGTCGAGTTCAGGCCAACTGGAAAAACATGGCGTTTGTCCGAAGGAGAAAAAATGGAAAAATTACGAGCTTCTGAATATTAGCTTCTGAAAATAATAGGTATTTTTTAAACTTTCAAAAGTAGGAAAGGAAAACATTCCGGAAAAAAAAAAAGGAATCGAAAGAGAAATTTTACAGACCTTAAAAAAGCAAATTCAGCAAAATCTCGGCTTCTAAAATCGGAAATGAAGAGCATTCTAATAAGTAAAAAATTGAAATCTAAAGATCAAAAACGAAAAATCCTTTTTTAACTTTTGAAAAGTATGGATTTAAAAACATTACGAAAAGAAGGATT
Organism: Trichonephila clavata; assembly: GCA_019973975.1. NCBI lineage: Eukaryota > Metazoa > Arthropoda > Arachnida > Araneae > Nephilidae > Trichonephila > Trichonephila clavata. The sequence goes on along the minus strand of BMAO01032008.1, from coordinate 49,918 downwards.
TGAAGTTCCATTGAGGAAAAAATTTATTAGACGTTCAAGAACAAATTAATGAAAGATTCAGCTTCTAAAACAGGAAAAAAAATTAAGGACAAAAAAAAGACGGATATCGGAACGACAAAAATCGAAATGTCTTTTTTAACTGCTGAAAAGTAGAAATTAAGACAGTCTAAAAAATAAATAAGAACAAATTAATGAAAGATTTAGCTTCTAGAAACAGAAAATTAAGGGCATCCTAAAAAAAGACGGATATCCGAACGACAAAAACGGAATTTCTTTTCAACTGTTGAAAAATAGAAATTAAGAACATTCTGAAAAGATAAATCGATGCTTGAAGGAGAAAAATTTAAACTTTTAAAACTTTATGAACAAAATACAGAATGATTTAGCTTCTTAAAAAGACAAACACATTCTAAAATTACTGTAACGGCTTTTGCCAAACCACGTACCTTTCCTTACATCATGCGGATTTTTTCCTCCTTTCGAACGGCATCTTCATAATTTCAGCTATTTTTTCCGAAAGCTCCATCCAATAATTACCACCTTTTTTTACAAAAAATTGAAAAAATAAATAAACCTTGCTTTCATTAGGAAACAATAACCGGCAATCGCACATACTAGCCGAATAACAGCAAAGCATCAAGTAGTAACGGTCATTACTACTTGTGCATAGTTAGTAGGGTTGCCGAAATCAACAAAATTAACGGAAATTACTAGTTGCAGACACCTAACGGTCACTAAAAATGGTCTTTAATATTGAAGAATTAAATAAAGAAAGGTTGCAAGCTTGGCGACAAAAAAGCACAAAATTCAGGGTGGGCTATAATAGGACGAAACCTAAACTATACTCCATATAATACAGATGTGGATCATTAATTGTTATTTTTTATACTATTTTATTTTGACTCCTTCTTGTAAGAGCGTCTTCGAAATTTCACAAATTGCTTTATCCAAAGATGGCGTGTTGCAACTCTGATGACGTCAAGAAAGATGAAGCGTGTTTTCTGGAAACTTATCGTTACTATAGCAACGGGGTGTGTTTAGAAATGATTGACAGATGTAGTCGTATGAGAGCGCATGCGCTCTTTGAAGAACCAGATCGAAGAGAGGAAAAACTTGTCAGCAAACGATGGGGGGGGGGGTGAGGAAAGAATGTTAGAGTTTTCTACAAATAGTTTCAACGTTTGAATAAGGTTCTATCACTGCCGCACAAAATCGGGTGCGGAGACATTTTTTTTTGAAAGCCGTGCTAGTGGATCGGTATTAAAATGTGCATTGCACTTCTAAGTATATATAGTTCTGAAATCTACTCAAAAATACATTTTTCTACAGAAATGATGAGGCTAATCGGTCTAGATTTGTCGGAAAACATAGGATATATTTGCTTAATTTGGGTATAATTATTATGTGAGTTTTTCCCATTCATACGGAAAATAATTGAGTGCAATGCACTTGATATTTTGTCACATGAATTATTGTATTTCAGGGTAGGCCTTTGAGAGTATAACATTTTTAAGGGAATTCTATTGTAGAATTTTACTGTTTCCTAGTTTCGGATGACATTTATCCCTTTTTGTGGAAATTGGTATTGTAGTTTAGAAATCATGTAATTCATTTAAACTTTTCTATAAAATCATCGTTATAAGGCTCCGGATTTTTAGGAAGAAAACGTTCAAATTATCTCTTGACAAATACGTCTACATTGTCTAAGGTATCATAAACAATGCCCATAAGATTAAGAAAGGAAACGAAATATGGGTGGGGGTTTTAATTTTTCGACGAAGAATTTGGTAGATCTTTATTTGAAATTTAGAAAAAGTATTTTTTTTCCGAGTGTTTAGGGGATATTTGTTTTATTTATCTTTGTTACCTTTATTTATTTACCGATCTAATTCTCTTTGTTTGGTAGAAATATGCGAAATTTTAATAAGTTTCTTTCTGCTAATATCTCTTAGATACAAATTGTATTTGAAATTGTCATAGAAGGATGCTTATTATGAAAATAAAGTTTCGATTTGAATCTTTAAAAAGAAAATGTCATTTTTCTTAGAAAATATTAACTAGAGCACTTTTTTGTCAGTCCTTTTTTAACAGCATTCCATTTCTTGTTTTACAAATTAATGCTATTTCCAATCAGGGGCATAGTTACCGCATATCAATGATACGGGGCCCCAAGGTTTGAGGGCGGGCACCCAAACGTGTAAGCAAAAAATCGCAGGGGTGGCCTTAGAGAGTGCCCTCAAGGATGAAACAGGGTCTACTCAGGACCAACTCCGCCAGTGTTTTCAATACTCATGAAAATGTGACACAAATTTCACAGCCTTCAATTAAATTATTATATTCATTGAATTAATTTTCAAGCTAAGCTTCCTTTTTTTATTTCCTACGTGCAACGTTTTCAGAATATTTATTGTATATAGTCTGCGTTTGTACTCTCATAATGTTATTTTTAGTGTCGCCAATTATAAGCGGAGATAAAATCGGTGCATATTTATGATCGGCTCTTTTCTTTTGAATTTTTACTGCTTTGATCTCTTTTTCTAGTGGCACGATGCGATGCTTAAATTCCCCAGAGGAGCGGTGTGGAGAACAGTAGTGCGCTTTTGAAATCTGATTTTACCTATCAATTCTTTCATGAAATTATCTTCATAAGACTCATGATTTACAGAGGAAGTTCTTCAGTGAATTCGCAAGCATGTTTATGATTGTTATGTTGGATATCAAAAATAAAGTCCATCGGCTAAGAAGAGGGAAGGGATTTTAAATTTTTTGAAGAAAAATTTAGTATATCTTCAGTTGAGACTTGAGGAAAAAAATAATTTCCGAAGTTTTATTTTTGTAGAGAGAAGTGGTGGAGGGAGACGATATATATATATATATACGTGTATATATGAATATATATATATATATACTCATATATATATATATATATATTTGCTCGGTATTATTAACAAAAAAAGGGGGAAGGTTGGCTGGCCAAAAAACATGTTCAACCCCACTTTTATACAGAAAAATTTTTTATGGAAAATTTTATGTATACAAGCTGTCCCAAGTCAGCAATGTTGATAATACTGAAGCATCCATTCTTTTATATTTTACTCTGTTATTTCAAATTTTTATATCTCCTTCTAAATTCTGTTGTCTTGTTATCTAGCAATTGCTATTCTTTTAAGTATTAATCATGTTAATTCATCTCTCTCTTGTAGAGAAATTTTGATTATATGTATATATATATATATATATATATATAGTGTATTAAAAATGGAAGAAACCAAAAAAGTCAATGGACTAAAAAGGATACCTATTATGATTTCTAAAGCTGTTACTGAATTAAGACCAGCAAATTTGGGTTATCTATCTATCTATATATATATATATCAAGGAGAAAAGCGACTCACCCACTCACTGACTGACTGACTAATCACGATATCTCCGGAACTATTCAACCTACAGATATGAAAATTGGTAGGCGTGTTCTTTTCAAGGAGTAGAGATCCGCTAAGAACGGATTTGCGAAATTCGAACAGCAAGGGGCGTTATAAAAAATTGTTTTCATTTTTAAACTACTTTAAGTACATTATTGAAACATGATAAGCAGAATCCTTTCATGGAGTAAAGATCCGCTATATAATGTGTTTTCTGAAAATTGGCCCCAGATGGCATTGATGGGGCTCAAGGGGCGTTCTAGATAATTGTTTTCCATTTTTAATTTATTAGACTCACAGTCTTCAAATTTGGTAAGCAGATTCCTTTCATACAGTACATTTCCTAAAATGGGTTTTGTGAAAACAGTCCCCCCCCCCAAGTTGCGGTTTCCGGGTTCTCAAGGGGCTCTATAGATAATTATTCCCATTTTTAAACTATTAGACGTACAGTCTTGAAATTTGGTAAAAGATTTCTTTCGCAGAGTAGAGAACCGCTACAAAATGGGTTTTGTGAAAATTAAACTACAAGTTTCATTTCGGGGGATTAAGGGGCGTAATGGATATAAATATCTCCGTTTTTTAAACTATTATACCTACCTGCTTGAAAATTGGTGGGCATGTTTCTTTCATGGAACAGAGTTCCATTAAAACGAAATTAACCCCCCCCCCCAAGGAGGGTTGCGAGAGGTCACGGGGAATTATGGGGAAAAAAATACCGTTTTTGAATTGTTAGACCCACATACTTGAAATTGGTTAAGCATGTTTCTTTTGTTGAATAGGGATCTACTAAGAATGTATTTTAGGGAATCAACTCCTGGGGGAGCATGGGGTTACTGGGGCGTTATTGACACAAAAATTCCTTTTTTCGAACTACAAGGACTATAATAGTGGAATTTGGTTTGCATTTTCCATTTGTTAAATTGAAATTCGCTAAGAACAGTTATATTGGAGAACGTTTCTGAACGGAATTACGGTAGGAATTGATAATAAAAACTTCGTTTTTACTCTATTAGACTTAGACTTAAAATTTGTCTTGCATGCTTACTTTATGGAGTAAAGTTCCACCAAAAATTGGTTAAGCGGAAATCCACTTGGTTATAGGGTTACGAAAGTACAAACATCCTTCTATACTTCAATTTTTAAAATTTTTAGAAAATGCAAATTAGAAGTCCTGTCCTTTTTATATCAAGAGTCGAGAGTTACAGGTATACTTATATTTTTCAATATAATCGAATTCTTAATGCTAGGGCTTAGATATCAATAATTTTTATATACATATATATCTGTATATAAACAGTATATATTTTTAAAACGTCATGAAATACCCAGCGAAGCGGGCAAGTAACGGCTAGTGTGTGTGTGTGTTTTGTAGCACTTTTTGAATTCCGTCTTTTTTCTCTCCTTGATCTTTATATCTATAGTTGGGCATGGTACGCTCTAGAAAAAATAATGGATTGCTTTAAATATGTTACTAGTTTGAGTAGTGATGTTAAGGCTACACAGTGCCCTTTTTAAAGACAGTTATATTGAAAGTAATATGTGTTTTCTTTTTAGATTATATTATTAAATTGATTCTTCAAATAAAAAACTTTTTACCTGTCTTTATTTTAAAAATTACAAATTTTTCTTGTAAAATACTCAATTTTTAAAGTTTTTTAGTTATTTTCAGTGATTTCTGTTTCTTAAGATTATTGAGAACAAAAGTTAGTATGGAATTGAACATTTCAAACTAATTTTCCCTACTAAAAATTCCTTGTTGAATTTTAATAATTATTTTTACAGCTGTGGAAGCAATATCAAATTTTTTAAAACTATTAATTTAAGATTTTTAGAAAAAATAACTAGTGCTCTCAGACCAAAATCCATACTAACTTTTAAAGAAAATATATATATATAAATTCTACAAAAAATTTTCAATATTATCTTGAACAGAAAAAATCCTTGGGAGAAATATATCCTCAAAATTGAAAAGTCTGAGAAAAACACAGTTAAAGTTTCTAAAGGCATAAAACAAAAACTAATAATGCCTCTAAAGATCTAATTAAAAAAATATTATTATCCAAATTATGTACACTGTATCAAAACACTACTTTAATTAAATATGTTATATGAGGATATATTTTTTTTTTATATTTAAAATATGTTTTACATAAAATTGATAGCATTTGTTATATATATATATACGATGACAGAGATTACTCAGTCTAATCTTAACATGGTGCTTTCATAAAAGTTTTGAAACACTTATAAAAATAATAATGATACAAACTGAAATTAGAAACCCCCAGGTTTGTACGTATAGCATCTAATTTTTTCTCAGTTTTAAGTCGGTGCAATTTAAAAAGTTTGATTTTTATTACATGACTTGAAATTATTTTACTATAGTATTATAATACATTTTGTAATATCATAGATAAATTCAGTTATATTTGCAATACTTGTATACGGAATACTTGAACTCAATAAAGTCTCATTGTAGTATCAGCTGAAAAAAGGCTGATTTTAAGTCATATAATTTTCAGTAGTATTCCACCTCTTCCAAATATTGTCTTTTAGTAATACAGGGATGTTTTGAGCCCGGCAATTTCTCAAAATGAAAAAATTAATGAAAGTAAAAAAAGCTTCTAAGGTTTTTAACTATGTGTAAAAACACACAAATATTGCTCTTTAAAAATTAAAAACCTTGAAACATAACTGACCAGAAACGATTTTAGTAGTAAAAGTAAGAGTTAATAGCCATTTCACTGAACGAACCGATTATTCTCCCAAATATCTCTCTTTATATACAAAAAAAGTTTTTTTATGATGCTCTAATAAATTTATTTCAAGGTTTTTTTTAAAGTGAAGTTAACAAAAGAAACGACATCTTTTTTACAGAATGGAGCAAACTCACAGTTTGGACAAATTTACATTTATGATAGGGAGGCTTTGCATGAACGTGCAAAAATAGTTAAACGTGGCGATGTGTTATAAATTTTACAGCCAATTATGAAGAAAAAACCGTATGAACTACATATTACAAGGAAATTACAGTTTTACAATTTGAGCTGTGATAGAGTTGCATAATTTGTACAATGGGAGTTGGTCCGCCATTAGGCAAATAGGAGAGGGGGCGGTACCTCCTTCCAGTTTTTAATAATTTAAATTTTTAAGAATGGAAAAATGCTTTAAAATGATTGCTAAACTAATCACTCTCTCTAAACTGTCAAATATTGAGATTGTCAACTCTCAGAAAACTTCAAATATATTAAAAACTGATTGGTTATCAGACTCCCTTAACCTTTTCAATAGAATTTTTGCTATTCCTGGTGGGCGCAGTAGCTTAGTGGTTATGGTCACGAGTTCATGTCTGGAGTGTCATGGACTCAAATCCTGTTGCCACTAAAGACCCTCCGTGTAGATGAGGCCATTCCTCCCATTTATGTGGTAGTTAGGAAAGAGGGATGCCAGCTCAGGTGTCATTCTCGTTACTCAACCGAGGTTGAACATTAAGAGGTTTGTGATCAATAGCCCTCTTGTTGCTTTATAGAGCGACACTAATCTCTCTCTCTCTCTTCTTTTGCTAATCCTGCTCCAGGCACATAAATTATTTTAATAAACCCTGTAAAATTTCTCATTTATAGTTAATCTTTTATCTTCAAAATTTACATATCTAATAATGATTGAATTTTTTTCCTAATGGGAAATTTTAAGAGTGCAGTCCATTTGGACGTAGCTGCTTTAATTTCGGAAAGGATTTCCTTTCCTAATACAAAAATAACTTACTTTTGAGATTGTGCATAATTCTCTGTTTTACGAATTTTTTAGTCTGCTTATGTGATCCATTAGCACAGAGTAGTAATTACTTAACAATTCGATTAAAATTTTCCATTTTATTCCATTACATTAAAACTGTTTAAATATAATTTTATAGCAAATACATGAAGAAAAATTACATTTTCAAAACATTCTCTTTTCATAGAAAATACTTCTATGTATATATAGTTAGGATTTTTCTTTACAGAGCCTGAATTAAGATTTTTGAAACATTCACATTATTTTTAGAGTTACTATTGAAATAACAACCAGACTTCTTCATAAAAATTCGCTACTTTATTAATATAAGTCCACTTCTAAATTATATCTTCTAAAAAGTCCAGTTGAGGTAGGGATTCTTGGGAGCTTCCCAAATCGAATAACAAAAACTAAACTTTCGTAACATCAAGAATTATTTTGAAGATTGTCGAATTTTAGATATCCATAATAATAATGTTTACGATAAATTTTACATCTCGCCATATTGACATCAATAGGAGTATTGTAAAGTTTTCATATGCAAGAGTATATTTTTTTAATTCTTGATTATTTTAGGGCCCCGGTGCATAGCATCCATTGACGATACCATTCCCTGCAGCAGCTTTCAGTCTGGTTGAAATGACAATTCTACAAATGTTTCACTCACCAAGAAAGTATACACCCCACAATAACCCCCTTTCAGTCCCAAAATAGATTCCAATCGCCTCCCCCTGAAATAAACAGCTATCCTGTTCATGTTTCCCCCCACCCTCGTCAACCTTATCTCAAGGTCACTTGACCGTTTCATCTTGGAAACAAATTGTCAGAACTTCCTTCTTTCATTCCAATGAAGAGGGTCCCGTCCCTAACAATGACGTGATCTCATGACGTAGTCTAGGGTTACTTTAATTCTCTTACCCCCTCCCCCTTTCAAATAAAAAAAGCAGAATTAGTGTTTCTGAAGTGATTAAAATCATTATTCATGTAGCAAAATATTCTTTTTCGTAAAATAAAGTATTCTTAATGTGTATTTAAGCAGTTTATGCTCAATTTTCTTCTAAAGTAATGTTTTAAAAGTTTTGTACGTAGATTGATACACGGGGCGCCATCTGCAGTCATTACACTAAAGCTTGCCAAACATGGCGTCCGAGCATTTTGGAAGCAAAGATATATGTATTTTTCGTAATTTTAAAATTTTCTAGGCCATTTCTGACATTTTTACATTTCAAGGTGGATTTATATGAGTAATTTACGTTCTCAACAAAAGTTTCATATCCAAATAATGTGATTTCATTAAGTTAAAGTACCCTGACCTTTTCAGTACATTTAGAAGTCCACCGTAAGCATTTAGAATTCGTGATTCTTTTGTGTGTGTTTTCTGTTTACTTTTTCAAAACCACCCTTTCATTTATTAGAATTTATTGTAAAATGTACGGAAAGGTGTGAAAGAGAGTTGTAATTATTGCTGAGTAATTTTTTATCAATTTTCAAAAACATATATTTTTGTCCATTTGAGAGTTTCAAAATTATAAGTTTTTCGCTTTTCAAGAAATATATTTTTAAGTATCTTCAATGACATCTGTATACTATTTCCATTGGTACTTATGAGCAACTACATCATACTATTTTGATGCAGAAAATGTGGATGTGCATGGTATAGGAACAGGTTTATGATTTAGTAGTGTCACCTAGCGGCGAGTAGAAAAATTCAACGGTATGGTAGTACAGCGTCACTAAGTGGAGAACATGTAAACATCAATTAAAGTCAAAGTATACATGATCTTTCAGCAAATAGCAGTACCAAAGCAAAATTGTGGCAGTTATCTGGAATATTTAAATACTTTAGAACAGAGATGGGGAATATTTTCATTGTTAAAGGCCACAAGTAAATTAAATTGTAGTAAAGGTAGCTGCATAGATTGATGTACATATAAAGGCGATTTTTATAAAATTATTGCAGTTGTTGTTTACTTGTAGTATTGTTCGTTTCAACAATTTAGTGCATTGTATAGAAGTATTATAAAAAATTAAATCATTATTTATTTATTATTTGAATTAAAAAGTTACAATATAAAATTATTTTACTATCACATTAGAGTAAAAATTTGTTACAATATTAATCATTAATTTAATATCATAAAAAACACAATAAAAAAATAAGAATAATAACTATAGATAACTGACACATAGCAACATTTCCTAAAATAATTTTAAAATCCGATGGAAAATTTTAGTGGGATATTTGCATTTGTTTCTTGCTTGAAATTAATTGAATATTTGGATCAAGCTGCATAACGCAAAGCCTTAATGAATCGAACAAATAAGCCTCTGTGATTTGAGTTCTTAAACTAGCTTTAATATTTGTTTTCAGAGAAAATATCGATTAGCAGCTCATTATGCTCGCACAAACATATACAATATGAAAACCATAGTCAGGCATTTATTTATTTCAGAACTTCTCTTCAACTTTATGTTTTTTAAGAAATTTATAAATTATTTTTTTAAATAAAATATACAGTTTTATTCAAAAAATATACCGATAATACTGGTTTAATCTCTCACCATTTTAGTTTTTCCAGTTTTTCAGATTTTTAGAGAATAATAAAATCTTTCCAATGTCACAGGGCAATATGATGATTCCTCCAACATATACAGAAAGAACATTTTAATTTTAGCATTATTTTATACATTTGGACTTGCGCTTTTCGTTTGAAGCAATCATCAGAACATATTGTTGCACAATTGTTCCTTTCTTTCCCTTTTCAATTGGGATGCAGTTTGATAATATTCATTACGGATCTAGAACATTCTTCAGGAGCTGGTATACTTTTCAGAGCAGCACCATATAGGTGGATACCAATAGCTACAATATAATTTTGCCGCGCCCTGTTTCTTGACGAAAGGGAGGCATCTGGGCTCTGATGATGCGAAATTGTTCTTGGAAATTAATTTTTCCAAGAGCCTCCAAGCCAAACCGGTACTCTTGGGATTCTTAACACGCCGCATAATAATACGACATGGATGCTGTTTTTTTTTTTTTTTTTTTTTTTTTTTTTGCATCGTGAGAAACTTTATCGATTTGGGCTGGAATCAAACCCGCAAACTTGAGAGTACAAGGCCAGCACCAAACTAACTACGCCACAGCTGGCTACAGCAAAATTAATGTCACGGATCTGGAACATTGAAACATAGGATCATTCATATTTTTCTACATCAATTCATTCCCGTTATCACATTTGAAAACGTAGGTCAGTGGTCTTCAAACAGAGTTGCACCAGGCACACTCAGAGGCTTCACGAGTCACAATAAAAAATCAAAAAGAAGATTATAAATATGATTGCAAAATAGATTCATGTTCCTTATGAAATTTGTATAATTTTATACTTACTAGTACAATTGTTTAAATAACTAACTAGTTTTCTAATGGAAATGTCACACTTTTTTTTTTATGGAGGAAACAACTGTAATAGGACAAATAATGGGCATCAATGGCGCACACAGGAATTTTTCAAGGGAAGGGGGTTCAGGGTTGAAAAAGTCCACCATATCATTCTCCAATATTCCGCCCAACATGTTCTTTAGATTTTGTCGATTTTCGAGAACAAAAAACAGTAACAAATTCATTATTGAAAAAAATAAGCATTAATTAATAAAATTAATTATTAATAGCAAATACTTACGTAAATTTTTCGTACTCTATGCATAAAACTATAATTACTGTCGAACGTCCATATTACGAACCTCTACATTGCGAATTTTTCTATATAGTAAACTTTTTCCGTGAACCAATAACATTTCACGATTTTCTTCGTGAAATAACTTCCCAATAGGGTAGTATATTTTCTGTATAACGTACTTTTTTCTTCTGATTAATCTTTGTCATGAAATTGTTTTTTCCACTGTGCTGATCATGTTCTACAGTATCTCTGCCCGTTCATACCACAATTAAACGTTTCATCCACTTAAACAAAAGTCACCGTAAACTTGTTTCATGAGTTGGTATGTTTTCGAAACACTTTCACCAAGTTTTCCGTGAAATTAAAGTTAAAAAATTCACTTCTGTAATAAAGGCTTGTCTACTGGGTACAACTTGTTGGCAGTGTGCCAGCAGACTATGGACATTATGATGGCGCTATTATAGCCTTAAAACTTATTTGCGGCAGTATGTATTTCCTATTTCGGGAGAAATTTAAATATTTTTGTTTTCATTCCACATTATTGTGTGCCAAAGTATTGATCGGGACGCGAATTTGACACCCCTGTATTACATGTTTCGAATCACAAAGCATTACAGAGTCAAGCATAGTTTCGCCACTCTCACAAGATAATGCTTACTACTAGCAATTAACTTCTTTAAACTCCGAAAGGTGTTACTACCATACATGAATTGAATCATAATTATATTGGTTGACATCACTTAAATTTAGAGGATGCTGCTAGCACAGAGTGTTTTGCATAAAAAAACTTGCTCTGTAGTAATCAGAGATCTAGACTCCAAGAAGTAACACTACTCTGTTTGTTATTTATCTTATTAACTTTATTGAAATGTCGTCTGTATAATGGCGCATTACACTGAACCCCTTCCTCAGCATCATAAAAATAATAAGGGTTTTTCCTTTCAGTTGAATATTTCTTAATAACATAAACGTAATTGTGACCTTTCTTCTATGTAACAAAAACTATGCTTCTAAACTACGATATAAAAAGTTCGTTAATAGCCAGTCATTGACAATGAAATCTGATGAAAAACTTCCAAGTTCACTAACATATAGTACACAGTTTAAAGCTCTTTCTTACCACTGTTTCTCTTATAATATTTTGAATATGTAGTAAAAAATACTTTCATGGTTGCACGAGTGCGGTTTTTACATTTAGAGTAGCGCGCTTGAAGAGTGTGCATGTTTCTGTATTAATAAAAGAGAATGAGAGTAGGCAGATGTTAATGTGCAGATAAATCTCTTTCGGAGCTCAAAGTTTGAATTTTAATACCGCAGGCAGGCGATTTTTTGAACTGTGGAGTTGTTCATTTTACATCTCATTCAGAAAAGTACGAAAGTGTTGTGCGAAATTTTCTTTGAATTATTACTGATAATAATAAAAAAAGATTATGTGTTAAAAAGTAGATTGATTTTTTTGAAACCTGACTAAAATTAAGAAATACTGTAAAATCCTCATCACTTGTACATATTAGTGACATGACTAACTTTGCAGATCAAATATTATATACATTTGACGAACCCATTACCCACCCTCTTCGCTGGGTATTTCATGATATTTTATACATATATACTGTTGGAATATATAAATTATTGAAATCCTAAGCCGTAGCAATAAGAATACGATTCTATTGAAAAATATAATTAAGGCTGTAAAACTTGATATAAAAAAGGACCGGAATTCTCTGGTTAGTATTTCCAAAAAATCTCTAAAATTGAAGTAATGAATGAGGTTTGCACTTTCGTAACCCTATAACCAAGTGGATTTCCGCAAAACCAATTTTTGGTGGATCTCTACACCGTAATATAAACATACAAAATAAATTTTAAGTCTAAATCCAATAAAGTAAAGACGAAGATTTTACTATCAATACCCTCCGTAATTCTTTTGAGAGTCGTTCTCCAATTTTAACTGTCCTCAGAGGATTTCAATTTAACGAAAAGAAAATGCATTCTAAATTCCATTATTATAGTCTGTGTAGTATGAAAAAAGGAATTTTTTTTTGTGTCAGTACGCTCCAGTAACCCCCTGCTACCCCAGGAGTTGATTTCTATAAACTACATTATTAGAAGATCCATATTAAACAAAAGAAACATGCTTGACTGATTTCAAGTATGTGGGTCTAATAATTCAAAAACAGAATGTTTTTTCTATAACACCCCTTGACTCCTTGCAACCCTCCTTAGTGTCGATTTTCGTTTTAATCTTTGTTAGAAAGACTCTGTTCCATGAAAGGATTATGTCTACTAATTTCGAAGCAGGTAGATATAATTGTTTAAAACCGGAAATATTTATCTATTACGCCCCTTAATCCCCCGAAATGAATCTTGAGGGTTGATTTTCGCGAAACCCATTTTGTAGCAGTTCTCTACTATACGAAAGAAATCTGCTTCCCAAATTTCAAGACTGTACACCTCATAGTTTAAAAATGGGAATAATTATTTATGCCCCCGCAACGCCACCTGGTGTCAATTTTCACAAAGCACATTATACAGCGCATCTTAACTCCATGAAAGGATTCTGCTTATCATATTTCAAGACTGTACTTCCAGTAGCTTAAAAATGGAAATAACTATCTATAACGCTCCTTGAACCGAGTAACGCCACTTGGGAGTCAATTTCAATGAAACCTATTTTGTAGCAGTTCTCTACTCTTTGAAAGGAATCTGCTTACCAAATTTCAAGACTCTACGTCTCATAGTTTAAAAATGGGAATAATTATTTATATCGTCCCTTGAGCCCCCGCAAGACCACTGTTTGCATAAAATCCATTTTGTAGCGAATCTCTACACTATGAAAGGAATCTGCTTACCAAATTCCAAGACTGTGCGTCTAATAAATTAAAAATGGAAAAAATTATCTATAACGCCCCTTGAGCCCCCACAACGGCACCTGGGGTCGATTTTCACATAACACATTATATAGCGGAACTCTACTCCATGAAAGGATTCTGCTTATCTATTTCAATACTGTTCTTCCATTAATTTAAAGATGGAAATAATTATCTATAACGCTCCTTAAGCCCCGCAACGCCACTTGGGTGTCGAATTTCACAAAACCCATTTTGTAACGTATCTCTACCCTATGAGAGGAATCTGCTTATCAAATTTCAAGAGTGTGCGTCTAATATGTTAAAAATCGGAATGATTATTTATATCTCCACTTAACTCCCCCCCCCCCGTACCATCTCTTGGGTATCAATTTTTCCAAAATCCATTTTGTAGCGGATATTTACGTTCTGAAAGAAACATGCCTACCAATTTTCATATAGGTAGGTCAAGTAGTTTAAAAAAGGAAACATTTACCTTTTTCGCCCCTTAATCCCCGCAATGCCACTTGTAGGTCTATTTTTACAAAACCCATCTTGTAGCTCTATGAATGGAATCTATTTATCAAATTTAAAGTCCGTGCGTCTTATATTTTAAAAATTGCAATAAATATCTATAACCCTCTCTAAGCCAGCGCAACACCCCTAGGTTGTCGAATTTCACTCGACCCCCTAGGGGAATTTCGTTTTGTAGCTGATTTCTACTGAATGAAAGGAATCTGCTTACCCAATTTCAAGATTGTACGTCGAGTAGTTTAAAAATGGAAACAATTATTTTTAACGCACTTTAAACCCCGTAACTCCCCTTGCGGTTCGAACTTTGCAAAATCCGTTCTTAGCGGATCTCTACTTCATGAAAAGAACATGTCTACCAAATTTGAAGTCTATAGATTGATTATTTCTGGAGATATCGTGATTAGTCAGCCAGTGAGTGAGTCGCTGTTCTCCTTCATATATATAGATTCTCATTACCATTAATAAAGCAATTGATTCTGTTTTCTTTAATTACTTGAAGTTGACTTCATGGATAAAAAAAAAACATCATTGATCTCAAACACTTATTTTCTTGAGATAACCAATTATCTTGTAATTTAGCACAAATCCTGACGCTTATCACTGCATTGTCTTTTTGATAACTACGATCGACAAATCATAAAACGTGGGTCGGAAGTAAATTTTACATTCGGTTAAATTTTTATGTGTTTTTTAATAAAACAACTTCTCAAAATACAGGAATTACGTTTTTTTCTCTCATTTGAGTACAAACTTAAATCACCAAGAAAATGTATATGCATGCTGTACTAATATTATTGCTCAATATGTACCAATATTGTAACCCGAGATAACAGCCATCTTTTCAGTAACCATTAACTACGATTAACTTCTCGAAACCAGACTTTTTTTTTTGCTTTCAAATACAGAACAATTTATTAAATTCATTCAAATAAATCTTTTTCATCAATGTCACTACAATTGATTTATTTCGACTACTTTGACTGTAATTGTTTATTCTGTGAAATCGAAAAGCCTTATTTCACAATCTATATCACATAATTTACATTTTATCTATCGCTAAGCAGACACAAGCAGCCTGTATGCCCACAGATGAACCGTAATTCACCGTAATCATAAAAAATTCACATTTTAATGTAAAATTTTAATTCTAATTTTTCAAATTGTCTTGAACCTACATAATTTCATACTACGTACAACACTACTGCCATCTATTGCTGAAAACTAAAACCTTTTGGTACAAAAAATGTTTGTAAAGATCTGCTGAAAGCAATAAAAAAATTGCAGAATTTTTTTGACTCAAAACTAATGAACAATAAAAAAAAAAAAAATCTCATAAAAAATCTCATATAAAATTAAAATGACAACCATTTTTCTGAAACATATTGGAAATAAATTACAGTAAATTTTCTGTTCAGAAATTCCTTAAAAAACCCATAATTAACAGAAATATACCGTGTTTTTTCGAATCTAAGTCGTTGTCGATTCTAAGCCGCAACCCAAATTGTAAGCAAATTTTTGTGTAAAATGAAAAATCGAACAAAATAGTTTATCGATAACCAATATTATGAAATTAAAATAAATTTAAAATGAGAAATAATTAGAAGTGAATAATTGGTTATTTTACGAAATTTATGAATTTTTAAATTCATATAAAAACCTGTATTATCACTATTTGCCCCATCGAATGAATTTTTTTCCTTTCGATTCTAAGTCGCCCCCGATTTTCAGTAGCACTAACATTGGGGGAAAAAATTCTTATTAGATTCGAGTTAGTACGGTATATATAGTTTTTTATCATGTATATTTCAATAATTTCTCAATAAATTTTACTAAATCTTACCATAATTTTACTTCTTAGAATGGTATAATGATAAACGAACACTTAAAAACAACATTCTTAATTTTATATTCATAGTACACAACATATAGAGAAAAATTTATAATTTAATATTTCTAACATCATTTGAAATTCAAAACTTCTAATAATTTTCATCATTTCTAATGTTTCCCTCAAATTTCTTTCTATTTAAAATATATACTCCATAACGCGCACTAATTATTAAAATTTTATGATAAAAATTAATAGCTTATTTCGGTATGAGATTGAATAACTAATTTAAAATTATACGAAGAAATGTTACACTTTTGTAAAGCTTTTGTAGCTTACAATTTGATTATAAATAGTTAAAACTTAATAGGAGCAAACGTTTCAGGAAGTATGCTAAAAAAGAAATGTTGAAAATTATTCATTATTCATTGATTATCAGCAGAATTTCTTTTCTTTGAAAAATTGATATTACTACAGAATTGCTATTGTGTGTATGTTACCGGCAAAGTATGAAATAGAATACCTAGAATACCATTCTATAGAATACCTAAGCATTCTATACAATGCCGGACGTTTTTAGGCAAAGTATGAAATATGAGATGTATTACATACTTTGCCTAGGCATTGTATAGAATGCCTTCAGCTATTTAGGCAAAGTATGAAAAAAGGTCATGATAAGGATATTATATCAATGACTTACATTCCTAAAAGTACAAATGTTATTCTGACAAAATAATGAGACTACCATTAAAAAAATTATTGTTAAATTGTGATTTCGCGTATACTTGTATTAAAATTCCTTCAGAAGTTCCAATTTGATAGAAATCATCCTATTTCTCACTCATTATAAGTGCCAATACATTGGCATTCGGAAAAAAATCAAAGTTTTGTACTACAATATCATTTTTTAAATAATTTTCTGTTTTTTCTGGCAAGTTTCACGTAGGTGGATGTACAGTTCAATATCATAATGAGTAACATTTTTGTATTTGGTTGAAAGTTGTTTCAGAATTCTATCACAACCCCAGAATCCGGAATTTAATTTTGCTCTTGACAAATTAAATTCTTAGAGAACAAGTTCACATCGTCAAACTGGGTGTTAAATTACCGGTGGCAATTTGTATCGCCTGCAAGGTGCCGCACTAAAAAGCGATATCAGCCCCTGGGGAATGTACTAGGTCTGAAAATGGTAAAAATACCAATTTGCAGCCCCATTGGGGAAAAAAAGAATCTATGACGTAAAACTGTATAGCAGTTCTTCCTCTTCCGGACCGGTCAACATTTGATAAATTTACGGCGGCTCAATGAGGGTGGGGCGTTGATTGTTTATATTTTAAATTGTTTTGATTTTATAATTTTATTGTATTCAAACATGCCTTCAGAGTAAAATTCAGTTGCACCAAAAATAATTATAAAATGATTTTATATAAAGTATAAAGTGATTTCCATGGAAAGTAGCACAAACACGAGAAAAATACAACTCAGTAAATATAATGGAAATAATATAATGCTCCTTGAGGGGCCTGATACCTTTTGATCCACGGATCAAGGGTTGGGGACCACTCTTTTATGGTACTGGCGCCTTCTTTAACAGTTTAAATTAGTTTACTTTTATTTTCCGCAAACATCACATCATAGCTATTCAGCAACCAATATTCCATGGATTCCCTCTTAGTAGTAATTTTAGCATTTTTTATATCAGTTATTAACTTCTAGTAAGTAATTTCAGTTAAGGAAAAACCTTTTTTGTTAAGCATCAACTCGAATTTTGAGCATTTAGCCGTTAAATAGTCGTTTTATGTCTATGGACCATGAGTTGGCAACTTTTTAGCTTTTGCCTGTCAAATCAATCTACCAATATGATTCAGCGAACCACACAACAGAGCATTTTTGAAACAATTCAAAAATTTACAAATTTGTTTGGGTACTGCAAAACGCCACTGAGAATTGAACCTCGTGCCACATGCGGCATGTGGCCGTGGTAGCCAAGTGGTCAAGGCATCGGATCATGGCAGGCGTGTCATGAGTTCGAGCCCAGTACCACTGCAAACACGCCGCTTAGGGAGGCGATGCACATTAAATCTGTCGAGAGCTCAGACATCCTCCCGTTGGTGTGGTAGCTAGGAGAGAGGGTACCAGAGCTCAGGTGTCGTCCGCGTCACTTGACCATGGTTCATAATTCCGATGTCCGTTGCCAAAAGCCCTCGTGTATAGCGTGGGACGTTAATATTCACTCACTCACGCCACATGCGGCACGTGTGACAAAGGTTGCCAATCCCTGCTATAGACCATGGCACCTTCTCCAACACTATAGCTTGCTCCTCCATTTTCAGTTAGCACAGGAAAAAACCAATTTTTTGAACAAGTTTAAGTAAAATTGAGTATTTTGACATTTCTAAACAAACAGCAATGTACAACTAACAGATTCTGAGCCTGAGACACGCGTTACAAGTTTTATGTCTTGCCAATTGACAAGATTCGAAATGAATCTGAGATGTATTTCATACTTTGCCTGTTTCTCATTAGGCATTCTATAGAATGCCTAGGCAATGTGTGAAATAGGAATCATTTTATACATTGCCGGCTAGATTTAGGCATTGTATAGAATGCCGGATTTCATACTTTGCCAGTAACATGTACCTTTAAATATGGATCACAATAACAAAAAAATACTTATTATTTTCTGGAGTTGACGTCCTAAGATGAAAGTTAAGTAAATTTTATTTTTAAAACTCCTTATTAATTCAATTTCTATAAATAAAATTTTATTAATTCCAGCTTAATTTGTATCTACAAATAACAGTTTATGCGATTGTTGATAAAAAAATAACATTCTAAAAATTAATGCCTGCTCCATATAATATACATTTCGGTAATTAATTTTTTTTAAAAACTATTTTATTTTAACTTCCGTCTTGTAACCAATCAGAATTCGTAATTCTTTTGTGTTTTCAGCTTACTTTTTAAAAACTAGAGTTTCATTCACACACACATTAGAATTTACTGTAAAATGGATGGAAAGTTATAAAAAAAAGAGTTGTAATTATTGCTGAATAATTTTTAATCTATTTTCAAAAGCATATATTTTTGTCCATTTGAGTTTCAAATTTATAAGTTTTCTGCTTTTCTAGAAATATATTTTTAAGTCTCTTCATTGACATCTATGTGCTATTTTGATTGGTACTTTTAAGCAACTACATCATACTATTTTGATGGAGAAAATGTGGATATGCGTGGTGTAGGAACACGTTTATGTTTTAGTAGTATCACCTAGTGGCGAGTAGACAATGGCAATGCTTTGGCAGTACAGCGTCATCTTGTGGAGAACATGTAAACGTCAATTATGTTTGGCAAGTCGAAGTATACATGATCTTACAGCAAGTAGCAGTGCTATCAGTGACGTCTTAAGGCGTGGGCCAACTGGGCCCGGGCCCAGGGCCTCAAACTGGGTGGGGGCCTCATTTTGTTCTCGATCCTGACCTAATAAGATCATGATCCGGATAATTTAATGGTCAAATATTATTCTCGCACATATTCTCCGTGAAACAGGGGAATTTCAAACTGCATGTCAACTAGCAAAATACTGTATTATTTATTATGTGATGACCGTTGCTCATATCTAGGCCTTTTTTCATAAACAATCATTCAACTGATTTTGTCAAAATGCGGCCATCAGTCGAACCGGTTTGTGCCTAGGTTTTTGAGATTGTGAGTCTTGCACATTTATTTGTTTCCAATTAACGTTAAAACTATTTAACAATGCATGCTCTATACTGTCTACTTTTAAAGATTTCAGATAGGGCCTACTTCTGCATAACGGCCCAGGGACTCAAAGAGTCTTAAGGCGTCCCTGAGTGCCATGGGAAAATTGTGGCCGTTATCTGAAATATTTAAATACTTTAGAACAGAGGTGGGAATCAATCTTAAATGGCACTATTAAATTAAGTTTCAATAAATGTAGCTGCAAAGAATGATGTACATAGAGAGACGACTTTTATGAAATTATTGCAGTTATTGTTCACTTGCAGAATTGTTGGTTTCAACAATTTTGTGCATTGTAAAAAAATTTAATCATTATTCATTTATTATTTGGATTAAAAAGTTACAATATAAAAAATTTTTACAACCACTTAGAGTAAAAAGTTGTTACAATATTAATCATTAATTTAATATAAAAAACACAATAGAAAACTAAGAGTATTTAACAAAAATAAATGACACATAGCAACATTTCCTAAAATAATTTTAAAATCCGATGGAAAATTTTAGTGACATATTTGCGTTTGTTTGTTGCTTGAAAGTAATTGAATATTTGAATCAAGCTGCGTAACGCAAAGCCTTAATGGATCCTCAAAAGGAGCCTCTGTGATTTGAGTTCTTAAACTAGCTTTAATATTTGTTTTCTGAGAAAATATCGATTGGCAGCCCGTTATGCACGCACAAACATATACAATATAAAAACCATAATCAGGCAATTAGCTATTTCGAAATTTGTCTTCGTCTTAATTTTAAGAAATTTATAAATTATTTTTTAAAGAAAATTTACAGTTTTATTTAAAAAATATACAGATAATACTGATTTAACCTCTCACCATTTTAGTTTTTCCAGTTTTTCAGAATTTTACAATAATAAAATCTTTCCAATATCACACGGCAATAATATCATAACTCATCCAAAATATTGAGAAAGAACGCTGTATTTTTAGAATTATTTTACAGATTTGGACTTACTATCTTTTGAAGCAACCCGCAAAACGTAGTGTTGCACAAAATTTCCTTTTTTCCCCCTTTCAATTGTGGCTGTGAAATAGTAATTTCCATTCCACACCTAGTACATTCCCCGGGAGCTGGTATCACTCTTTCGAGGAGCACTGAATAGGTGGATATCAATAGCCACCCAGTTTTCTCTTCAGAGGGGGGCACCTGAGCTATGATGATGCGAAATTGTTCTTGGAATTTAATTTTGTCAAGAGCACTCAAGACAAACAGGCCCTCTAGGGTTCATTAACAAGCCACATAATCATACGGCATGGCCGCTGTTGATTTTTGCACCGTGAGAAAATCCACTGATTTTGGCTGGGGTCGAACCCGCAAACTTGAGAGTACAAGGCCAGCACCAAACTAACTACGCCACAGCTGGCTACAGCAAAATTAATGTCACGGATCTGGAACATTGAAACATATGAACATTCATATTTCTTTACATAAATTCAGTCCAGATATTACATTTCAAAACGTAGATCAGTGGTCTTCAGAGTTTCACGAGTCACAAGAAAAAATCATTAACAAAATTATAGATGTAAATGCAAAATAGTTTAATGTTTTTTATAAGTTTGTTAACTTGTTAATTTTATACTCGTTAGTACTAAGGTTTGAAATACTAACTAGTTTTCTAATGGAAAAGAGTTTGTCATTTGTGGAGGAAACACCGATAATGGAACAAATTATGGAGGTCAATGGCGCACACAGAAATTTTTCAAGGTGGGGGGGGGGGGTGTCCAGGTTCGAAAATCCACCATTCTCGCAACATGCTCCAACGCACCGCCCAACATATTAATCAAATAGCATTAATTAACAACATTAATTATTAATAACAAATACATAATTAAATTTTATGCACTATATGACTAAAATTTCATTTAATTGAAAGAAAAATCAAGGGCTTTGGAGGGGCGTTTGGATTTGGGGACCCTTTCCTCAAATTGGAGGACGCCACTGATCGACGTATCAAAAGATTCGACTTTATATCCGAATTACAGCATAAACTACTCCAAAAATGCACAGGATTTCTCACACAGCTATAAACATACAAAGCGATTCAGAACAATATATTTATGTTGTGATGGTTCTATTTGAGCTCCTTCTACTAATTGTAATTTTGACGAATTTCTGGTCTTTAAAGAAATTATTTTATTATAAAACTCCGCTTCCGAAGAAGAAAACATGATTATCTTTACTATATATAGTCTAGGTTTTAAGGTTAGAGAGAGAGAGAGAGAGAGAGACTAGACTACTATAGGACCAGAAATAAATCAAATTGAATATGAATCTCGGATATTTAAAATTTGATTATTGAATAAGTTGAAGTGACGAATTGTCACTTAGATTATATCCAGATTAAATAGATAAAAAGGCTAAGTGATCGCTTTGAGTAGGTGTGGTTAGTATAACAGTTTTCTCATATCTCGCTTACTTTGGTAATTATCGGCATAGTGATTAATTGGGGACATCTCTTAGATTAAATCGATTGAATTTGTGTGTTGATAAATATTGTGAATAAATTAGATTGCCTTGTTAAACTATGGCTATTGTTCTTTCCTATCTTCCTTCACTTTTAGCCCCGCAGACGAGATTATTACAATGTGAAAAATACTTCTCAATGTGAGTGGCTATAAAAACAAGTTAAATGCTGATTATGAAATGCAATTGCATATAGCTTGAATAGACCTGTTCTGACAATTCGTGTAAAAAATGGAAGCATATATCTCTCAGTTATTAAATATAATGCAAAAGTAGAAGACTCGTTGAGCCAAAATTAATGCTTTTAGTTTATAAATTACATTAATATTATGATAAAAATTTTAATCAGGAATGTAGTACTTTTTTTTAATTTTCTATATATAGTACCTATAAAAGGAATGAATCTATCAGGAATCAATGTATCAAATACAAAATTTAATAACACCCAGATGAATACACAGAAATTTATAATCAATATGACGTAAAAAAAACATAAAACTTTGAGTTGGTAACATTGTTTTTGTCCAATAAGGGGCAACAATGTTGTAATCAATATGTTTTTGAAATTGTAAACAGAAGTGGCAAAATGGCGTCGCAGCGGGAGAAGGCGTTTTGTGTGCTCTCGTTTGCAAAACGTCTGTCAGTTCAGCGTGAATTTCGGAAAAAGTACCATAAAAAAGTACCGACATCTAAGAGTATAAGAATATGGTATAAGTCTTTCCAGGAAACCGGATGCCAAAAGTCCAGGCGACCAGGTTGTTCGCCAGAAAATGTTGAAAGAGTTCGAGATGGGGGGGGGGACTTAGAGGCAGTCCAAGGAAATCGACTGTAGTGACTTTGTGACTAGTAGCGACTGTAGCGACTAGTAGTGAACTTTGTTGCATCAGTTTACTAAATGGACTATATTGAGAAAAAAATGCATTTCAAGCGGTACAAATTGAAAACCGTGCAAGCATTGAACCATAGTGACGAGTTTCAACGTCTGAATTACTGCCTTTACATGGATGAGGGTAAGCGAAACTATCATTTCTTCAATCATTTATTTTAAGTCAAGAAATGTTTAGGTAGGAAAAAAATTTCATACTTTATCTTTACTGTGACATACTAATTATCATTTTCTGTTTATTCATCTGGGAGTTAAGTATTAAATTTTGTACTCAGGTCATTCATTCCTGATAACCCTGTATATTGATCTACTTTTGAGTGATGCTCTTCCGACTGTGTGTGGGAGAAACCTAGATTTTTAAGGGTTCTGTGAATCGAAAACTTTAGACCATTGACCTAGATTATTGAATTTGTTTAGTTTTAAAGGGGAAAAGAATCAACTGTACATTCAATCCATTGTTTCGGCAACTAGATTTGAAAACGTGACTACTACAATTTGCAGAATAATTAAGAGCAAAACGGTTATTGAAAGGACGATGTGAGAAATGCATGCATTTTTTACCCAGCTTTTATTAACTTGCTTTCTTGTCTGTCCGGGTGGGATTTTGTAATTTATTTTCAACTAGCTTCCCAATGACTTGAAATTTGGACCATAGCTCAGAAGTGGACAATAATGCAAGCAAATGAGAGAGAAAAGTTCGTTTCTAAAATCCGGGCCCCAATTTCGACGAAGGGATCCATACCTTCCAATCTTACACGAATTGGCACGAACAAAGACCTCCTGTCGATAGCACGGGTCGAGTTGCGTCTACGCATATAATTTTGTGGCTCTGGGATCAAAGAGGGGCCCCAGGTTACAATATTTTTTATTAACTCGCTTTCTTGTATGTCTGTCCTGGTGGAATTTTGTAATTGATTTTAAACTAGCTTCCCGATGGGTTAGAGACTTGAAATTTGGACCGAGCTGAAAAGTAGATGGCATTGATTGAAAATGTAAAAAAAAAAGAAGTTCTAGTCACGAACCCTAGCCTCCGAAGATTCGTGCCCCGATATCGACAGGGAACTTACTCCGGACTTACACGAACAAAGACTAAAAGAATTTAAGACGATAGTAATAATCTAAATCAGGGATACTCAACCTTCGGTCCACCGAGCATGTTTAAGTGGCCCGGTCATGACCCATTGCTCTGAGAAATCCTTTTATTTAAGACAATGTATTAAAAGTTTGGTTAGAAATTCTCTGACAAGAAATCAAATAAATTAATTTTGTTCTTTTGTTGTAGATGTCGTAGGGCTGCGAATTGATATTCATTTTGTATTTGGAACGGTAACAGATAGTGATAACAGACAACAATGGAGTAGCGACAATTTTAAGGGTGGAACTAATTTTGAAGAATCTTTCATAACTTGCAAGCGAAAAATATTCAAATTATTTGGGGGTTGACTGTTTTGTAGTGAAAAACCAACATGGATCAAATCTTGTTTGATTTATCAAGAAAGTGCTGAATTTAAAAAATACCAATAAACAGGAATCATTCAATGACACTTTTTTCTCTTTCAAAAGGTGATAAATAGGTTTTATTGAATATTCTTTGCAACAGCAACAGAAGTGTTTTATATGTAGAAGGGTTAACGGGGTGCCTGTTTCCTTGTGGAAACTTAACCTCCTATCATGAAGATTTGGGTGTAGCTTTAATTGGCTTTACCTTAGCCCAGTACTGCAGAATAGTATTAAGAATTTTTTTAAAAATTTAATTAATTAGTTATTTAATATTGATATTTATGGATGTTAAAATGAAATGAATGTGAAAAGAAAATTTTTTAATTGAAGGTAGCATTGAGAGTATTAAGTTTATTCCTGCACTATGCGCATCGGTGGGCCGAGTGCGCTTGCGTGTGGGGTTAATCATTTTTAATGAGAGCGGCTAGCGGATGACCCGTCTAGTCGGAGTAGGTGCGAGTTGCCTGAAAAGGCGGGGGTTTTGAAATACTTTGCGAGAAGCGGCGTCGGCCAATCGGGTTGCAGCCTCTCGGAGGTGGGAGGGGCGTCTATGTTGGTAGGTTAGAGGTAGAGGCCATTGCCTCGTAAAAAATGTCGACTTTTTCTTCTTCTGAAATGGCGTTTCTGAGGGCTTTCCCTAATGAGAGGAGTTCGGGGTGATTTGAGAAAAAGTTTTTAAATTCACGGATTGCGAGAATGATTTCAGAGCATGAGGAAGGATTTTGAGTTTTTGTGGTGGAATCGGGCTCAGAACGTTTAGTCGTCTGCTCAGATTCGGTTTTACGTGCTGACCTCTGGTGGCCTATTTTAGCCACATTTGCGTAGGATTTATTTGTGGTTACTGGCTTTGGGGTATTTTGGGTTTGGTTAGCGTTAGGTTTGTTCTGGGTGGTGTTATTTTGGATGGGATCTCCTTTCTATGGGTTTGTTTTGGGGTATTTAGGGCATTGTTTTGAGTTGGCCATGTGGCCTTTGGTTTTACAGTTTATGCATTCTGGGTTTTCTATTCTTTCGTTGATTGGACAGTCGCTTGTCCGATGTTCCTGAGCGCACTTCAGACACCTAGTTTTGATATCGCAGTATTGCGAACTGTGGTGGAAGTAATTGCAGTTGTAACACTGCGTTGCTCCAGGTCTGTGGCGGAACGAATCCCAAGTGATGGACATATAGCTGCAGTTGCTAACGTCTAAAATGTCCTGACTATCTGGGACGTTTTTCGTAACTTCCACTAGAAACATGAGTAGGGGGAATTTTGATTTTCGTTGCGTTAGTTGCGCAACTTTACTAACCGCGACTCCTTGGTTAGCTAGATCGTTTTTTATTTCATCGATATCGGTGGACGCTGGTAGTCCCTTAAGGACTACTTTGTACGGTCTTTCGCTAGGGGGAGGTATTGCGTAAAATTCCTCTCCATTGATTTTGAGGTGATTTCTCTGTGCTGATCCTCAGAGATTGGGGTAATTCTTATGTATTCTCCTATTAGCTTGTTGATGGAGTTTGGGTATTTTTCATTTAATTCTTTAAGAACCAGGTTGTAATTTGTTTTATAACGGAGCATAATAAGTTTTAACTTTGCGTTTGGGTCGATTTTCGCCGGGGGCTTGGTTGGGGTCTGAGTCGACGACTTCCATTTTATTTTCTTCGATATTTGAAGCACTGAAGGGTTATTTAAAGCTATGGTGTTTTCAGGCAACTCTTTAGCCGTTTGATTTTTATTTTCGGTTTCCTTTGGTTTGGGTTTTTTGGAGGTAGTCTCCCTAAGTTAGGGATTTAAAGTGGCAGGGAGGATGCAAGAAGTGTTTTGTCAGAGGTAATGTCACAGTAGTAACAAAGACATCCTAAGAAGTTTGTTATATTATTGGTAATCATACGAAACCGTTTACTGATGCGCAAATTGTGACAGTGTTTCTAGAATTATTTTAATTTAGTGTAGTGATAAAAATAAAAAAATATATATTAAAAATAATAATTCCAAAAAGCAAAACTGGAGTTATAATAGTTTGATCAATTTTCCGTATTTTAAATTTCCAATGTTATCTTGGTCTTAAAGCATTTCTAACTCCCCCCCCCCTGTTCCCTATTGAACCTTATATTGCAGCTCGCGTTAAACAGCTAACATATGTTTGCGGTCCAGCAGAAAAAAATATGAGTGCCACGGATCTAAATAATTATTAAGTAGATATATTTGCCAACTAGTATCAAAGTTAAAAGAAAAAAATGCTTCAGATATTTCAGTTTTAATTATCTAGCTGCTCATTTTCATATAACGTAAATTAATATGATGATTTGATGTTAGATAATAAGGTAATATGATGTAGTAAATTAGTATGATAGTTTGTGGAATAACTTGCGTTGGGTAGTATGTAATATTTCTCTTTCTATGAAGTGTCAAATTTATGTAACATCTTTTTCTCAAACTACGCCAGTTCTTCTCAAACTTTCAATATTTGCGATCTAATGTTCAATCATAATTTTCATCGCCCCCCCCTCTATACACTAACAATGTATTGAATTCAATTATTCACTTTGACACTAAACCTGCAATACCGCTTTTACCTCTATCCGCCTGCGTATGTAAATGTCTCCCTCAGCCAAAGCGTCAATTACCCCAGACGTATATATACGTCTATCTAAAGTACGATCTTCTCTATGCACTGCTACTCATAAATATATTCCGAAGGCTTTGGAATACAATAAAAGGACTTTGATAGTGTTTCTCAATGATTTACTTATTTCAGAGAGCGTTTTACTTATTTATTTCTTTTCTCTTCCCCCCCCCTCCCTTCAATACATCACATAAGCGCACCAACGTGGAATACGGTGGCATTGGGGAGCGAATCGCGTAACTTTTAATTACCAGTAAAGGGAGTAATTATAAACCGCACAAATGACAAAGATAAGTGTTCCTTTTTGTATATAATTTTATATATAAGTTACCCATCCGAGATCACTTGTAATCATTAAACTTGTTCTTAACTTCGTACTGTTAAATTAATTATAAAATGCATTGTGCAGTACATATATAAGCCATCGTTTCTCAAACTAGGGGGTGCGCCACTCTAGGGGAATGCGACAACCCTAAGAGGGGGGCCAGAGCATATTGGGAAGTGGAAAACAAAAGATTATTTTTAAAAATTATTAATTTACTCAACAAAAAAAAAACCAAAAAAAAATATTCTGACATAATAAACATAAAATACACTTACACTGATATAATACACTTATTAAAATATCAGCACTGTGCAATGTATTTTGTAATTAAGAACACTAAGTAAAGAGCAAGTATAATAATTACCATTGATCTCATGGGCTTGTCATACTCAAAATTATATACAAAAAATAACTCTTATCTTGATAACTTGTACGATTTATAATTAATCCCTTAAACGCCGATTACAAGCTATGCAATTCGCTCCCCAATACCACCCTTTTTAACATGTAGGCGAGCGTATGTGATGTATTGGGGGTGGGGTAGAAGAGGAATAAATAAACAACAATAAGTAAATGTATCACACACTCTTGCAAAGTCCTTTGAATGCACTCCAAAGCCTTCGATATAATTTTATGGATAGCAGTGCACAGAAAAGATCGTAATTCAGATAGACGTATATATGAGCACTGGGCAATTAACGCACCGGCTGAAAGCGAGATGCTTGTATACGCTGGTGGAATTAAGAGGCTAAAGTTGTATAGTGCGTAGCTTTAGCGTCAAAGTATATTATTATTCAGTTCAATACATTGTTATTGTACGGGGGGGGAGATGAATATAATGATTGAATATTGGGTGGAAAATATTGAAAGTTTGAGAAGCACTGATACAAGTGTTTTATATCTGTGCGAAAGTGTGAATTTAATTTTTTATTATGCTAGAATGTATTTTGTTTGTTTTTACTTTCAGTAAATTAATATAATTAAAAAAAATTTTTTTTCGACTTTTTAATATGTTCGCAACCCCCTTGTAGAGTTATCACGCCCCTCTGAAGGGGTCACGCCCCACAATTTGACAAACGCTGAACTACTTTAATTTTAACTAAACCAGCAAACTAACGATTTTTAACTGCGGTTAATACCACGGCTATGTAAAATCCCGTTCGTGAAAAAAAATCATTTCAAAATTGAGAAATTTGTATCCGCGGTACCTAAAGATGTGACGGAGAGTGTCAACAGAGGTGTTTTTCAATTCCTACTTCAAATTTTCAATCGTTAATAAACTACTTTCAATTCATCTAATCAAGTTCAAATAATTTTTTTAAAACTTGTAGTGGAGACACTTGATGTTAATACAGTTTTTTCAGATATTAATTCAAAAATTACCGGTTAATTAATTAATTTCCAGTTTTCGACATGCAATTAGATTCGTTACCATTGTTATTGTAATCATGCAACTGTTAAAACAATGACAAAAATTTGCATGGAAAACCGGTTTTTCAGCTAAATCAGCCAAACCGGGTGTGCATTGTTACAACAATGCAGACAAATCATGCTCTTTTTTCAATTCCAACAATAAGTTCCCTCACTTCCTATATATATACTTATACATATATATATATCTTGTTTAAATTTTCAATCGTTAATAAACTACTTTACTATTCATCCCTTCAAAATAGGAATCGACTTTCAGAAAAATTATATTGCCTGCTATACGTATTGTTTGAAGAAGTCCTATAGAAAGAAATCACCCCTTGGATAGATGTAGGGGTGTATTTATTTATACAAGTGACTTTTCTTTTGTTGTCTAGGGGTGAGTCACTATGTCCAGAATCTTGATATTCAAAGAAACAAGCAGATTAGAATAAAATTACTGTTTAATGAAACATTAGATTGTTTTCCAATTAAATACTGATTAACAAACTTTATGAGTTATTTCAAGGAGCTTACTCTCAATTGCCGCTAAGCCTATCGACCACCACGTTGACCGATAACGAGACCTCTCGCCTGTAAACCGGAGTCTGTCCCTCTCATGTCTCTCTCGTTTCTGCCTCCAAACCCACCATTCCGGGGAGGTGGTGATGCATATATTTGCTGGTAGCGCCATCTATTGGTGAGGTTGTAACCTTTCTGATCGGAATATTTTTATATTTCCTAATACTTTAAATCCTACATAGATTTTAAAGATTATGTTACATTTGATGACTGTCTGTGCAGTGAAAATTGAAAAAATTGTTGATTTGTTGGAGCCATAAAATAGTGATCGTGATGTAGTGACTAATAATGAAAATCCTCTCAAAACTTACATTTTCTAATGCTTTCCATTGTTTCGAAACTGTAAAACCATATCTCATGCAACATGATGTAAATGAAGCATTGTGTGTGTTTTCATTTCTGCATAAAGTCAAGAGAAAAAAACTCTTTTGAGTCAGTAATTAAAAAGATTGTCAAACATCTATTAGGTAGTATTTTAGAGTTTCCAATTAACTGGTTACTAAATTTGTATATTTTGGACCCCGATATAACGAAAAACCACAAAATTACGAATAAAATGTTCGGTCACGATGAATTCGTTAAATCAGGTCTGACTGTGTATGTGTGTGTGTGTGCAATTTTATTTAAGATATCTACCTGAAAGAATCTTTAAATTTGTTGCTATCGTTGAAAGGATGAGACATTTATTGACATTTTAGTTGCACATTTTATTTTACACAAATTAAATTACTCCAAGAAACACAGAAAAAAGAAATAACACCCAGGCAAATACACTCTATCATGTAAGACAGTACACAAAAGCGCTCTTTGAAGATCTGAACTTTTATAGTTTTCAAAACCGAAAGCTTTTTTTTATCACATCATTTACGCTAATAGCTTCTGTGATACGGGCTATTAGCCAAAATACGGGGATGATGCAATAATGCATCATTTTTTTTAAAATACGCTAGCGGGTCAGTTTCATAGGAGATAAAAAGGTGGTTAACAGTATATTTCCTATCTCAGGAGGGTAAAATAAAAATTAACTATTGAGCGTGCTGTTATAGGGCTCAACACCATTAGGAATTAAATGCATAGTTTCGAGCGAAAATTTAAGTTGTGAATTATTACATATTACGTACATAAAAGCATATATATATATATATATACTCACTTCCAAAAGTTAAGCACAAAGATGTAAAATGCAAAAAAATCAACAAATACTGCTTTGATTGACACAAAATTTGGCAGTAAAGTAGCGTATATATTTATACATAAAACAAAATCAATAATTATATACAGAAATGAAAACAATGCTAAATTTTTGTAAGATATCAGATAATGTCATACTGGAGACAAACAGAATTATGTATAAAGTGAAAATAAACAGCATAAAATGAAAAAAAGGACGTGATCCCTCCTCATCTGTATGCAAAGTTTACACCTTCTGACCATGCTTTCAATTAGGTGGTCAATCACCGCAGAATTAAGCACGGCGAGAGCATCCCAAAGATTTTCAATGGGATTAAGGTCGGGCGAATATGCTGGCCACGCCATACGCGCAATCCCTTCATTCTCCAGGTAGTCATCGATGATGTCAGCTCTATAGGGACGTGCATTATGGTCCATTAAAACAAAAGTAGGGCCAACTGCTACAGCGTACAATCTCACAATGGGTTCTAGGACTTCATCTCGATACTGGATAGCCGTCACAGAACCCCGTTTAAAGATGTGCAGGTCAGTGCGGTATCCTAATGAAATCCCTGCCGTCCATAATAATGCTTCCGTCTCGGAATGAGTGATGTTTTGGGGCTGATTGCGTGTTCCTTGTTTACGCCATGTCCTTATACGCTTGTCGTCTGGCTCTAGAGCAAATCTTGACTCATCAGTAAACATGACATTGCCCCAGTCAGACACAGTCCAATTGCCATATTCCCGGCACCACTTTAATCGTGCCCCTCTTGATTGGACGGATAGAGGAGCACAAACTCGAGGTACCCGGGCATACAGTCCATTCATATGTAATCTTCGCCGTACAGTAGATATAGCCTTACCAATGGAAGCTGTAACCATAGATGTCACACGTGTGGAGGTCTCTCTGCGATTCCGCTTGGCTACAATAGCAATATATCGATCTTCCGCGATAGTTGTAACCCTTGAGCGACCGCCTACTGGCCTTCGGACAACTGTCTGTGTGGTTTGGAATTCTTTCCATAAACGTGAAATTACAGAATGATGAACGCCGAAGAAAAGAGCAATATCAGTGATCGACTGTCCTGCTTCAATGCGCCCCACAACACGCAAGCGCTCAGAATTTTCCATTCGTTTTCTGGAAGTCATAGAAACACGTATGTCTTGAAAACAAATTCTACGAAAGTTTTAAATACCTTCTATCAGCACTTACAATCAACTTCTGCAACCCTTCATAAAGCTGACTTCTTATAAGACTGCCCTTTTTGCATATTTCTTGACATGAAAGCACGATTGGCTGTTACCTAGCACATTTGCATACTTCCATCTACCTCTGTATCGAATTACATCCTCTTCAATTCTGATTGGCTTCCAGAAATTAGCATTTTCCTCTTCGTACTTAACTTTTGGGAGAGTGACTGTATATATATATATATATTTATATTTGATGAGATCTTTTAGTGTAAGTGCTCTAAAATCGTATATCATATTTTGAAAACTTCATTAAAGACAAATATGGTCCTAAATATTCAAAATAATGTTGTCGATTAATTGAATGTGATGCTCACTTCTCTTTAATATAAGACTATGATTTGTAAGATAAATATAAGAACTCTTGAGATCAGTTACAAAAGTACTTTTTTGTAGATATTATAGGAGCTATCCAAAACAGAATTTTAAAACAAAAGAATGTTAAGGATACCACTTCATTATAAGAATTTTGAATTTTAAAACCAATGCTGAGAGGCGTTCGGTATCTTTTCGAATATTTTGCACTGATATGGAACTTTCAATGAACCACTGAAATCAATGCAGTAGTTATAATTAACGTAAATGTTCAAGATGGCTGTAATTATACGGTAAGGGGTGTTTGAGAGAAAGCCGCTGAGAATATTCCAGCGGAATTTGATATCTACACTTTTCAGAACATATGCAAATCAATTATGCAAAAATAAAATCGTCATTTTTGACTGATATATGACACTGTGCCATGTTTCAATGTTTACCGACGACATATATGCAAATTTTACACCCATCGAAGAGTTTAAAAACAAGTCCACATTGAGTAATAGTCAATCATGATTCAGAATAAGAAGGAAAGTGTGGTTTTGTCTCCAGCACCCCTTGAACACTTGCAGTTTAATTATGGCCACCCTGTGTGTGCATTTTGGGTGAGTGATGAATGAGTGAATATTAACGTCGCACGGTTCAGCTACACGAGGGCTTTTGGCTACGGTCCGCGTAATTTTGAACTAAGGTCAAATGACGTGGATGACACCTGAGCTGGTTCCCTCTCCCTTAACTACTACACCTTACCAATGGGAGGACGTTAGAGCTTTCGGCAGAATTAACGTGCATCGCGCACCTACACGATGGATCTTCAGTGTTACTGGGATAGAACTTATTACATGCTAGCCATGATCCGATGCCTAGGCCACTTCACTACCGTGGCCACCTGTATTTTGGGTGTGTGTTTGTTACGGATTTAAGCAGTATCCAACGGGTTGTGTTAAATAATAGTGTGTTTCTTTCAAATCGGCTTCCACGCAAAGTTCAACTCCTTTTGTTTTGTTTCAAATAAGTGAGAGTTATATTACCGCCACAGTACGACGGAACACTAGGGCTGTGGTCAACGAACCTTGCAATTTTAAGCCTCGGTCAAGTGGCAAGGACGACACCTGAGATGACACCACCCTCTCAAAATTATCACACCACTAAGAGGATTTTGAGCTTCTACGATTTAACGTGCATCAGCCTCTCTACAGGCCGGGTCTTCAGTGCCACCAGGACTCGAACTCGCGACACGCCGTCCACGAGATCATGGAGTTCATGAAAATAGCCACTACTCTATCAATAAAAGGATTAACCATTATATTTAATGTTTATCATTTAATTGATAAACTTAACTAATTTAAATGTGCATCATTTTCAAGCAAAATGTCGTTTGCACAATGTTGTAGAGTTCCCAAGATAAATCACTGCTTCATTTAATGTTTAGAACACTCAGAACCCCTAATAGCCTACCCGCCATGCAAAGGGTTGGCTGATTCACGTAGGAGCTCAAAGTCCTCCCATTGGCGTGCTGTGGAAGTAGGAAAGGGGTGAGGAGTGCCAGCACTGGTTTTGTCTTCATCATTTGACCGTGGTTCAAAAGTGTGAAGTCCATTTATCTTTACTTCCAACTCAATTTCTTTGTTTTTGCTCTTTTGGAAAGTCTTTCCATTATCCACCTCCTATGGACCTGCCGTGTGCAGGACTGGCAACCAGCAACCTTACGGAATGTATAGTGGAATGGTTTGGCCACTATACATTCACATGGTTTGGCTTGTTCATTCGTTTCCTTACGGCATCCCCACCCACCCTTTTGTGAATTAGTACTGTAATAATCTTGCCTGTGTGCCCAAATTTGTAGGAAAATTTTAAAGAAAACACACACTAGCCATTGCTTAACAAAAGAATCTAATTTATACACAATATTAATTAATCACTATGCCAACAATCAACGAGGTAAGCGAGAATGAGAAAACTGTAATACAAACAACACTTACTCAAGGTGATCACTTTCATTTCTTAACTACTTAATCTGAATTTAATCTCAGTGACAGTTCGACATTTAATGAACTCATTTGTCAAATATCCTCTATGCACAATCAATTTGATGAATCTCTGCTCCAATAGCAGTTTAGCCATCTCTCTCTAACTTGAAAACCTACACTATATACAGTAGTTTTAATTTTGATATAATCCTATTTTCTTCTTCGAAGCGGAGTTTTATAATAAAATCATTTTTAAAGACCAGAAATTTCCCCAAAAGGACAATTATTAGAAGGAGCTCAGATAAAATCATCACTGTTCAGTAAATTAATGAAATCATTTACAATAACAGTATAAAGTATGCATTATTGTATGAACTGTTTTTTTTTTTATTGTTTGAACTGTAATTATCATCTTTTTTATCGTTTATCGCTTGACCATCTTTTACTTTTACACATCCTTATTTTTTTATTGAGACACTGTCATTGTACTGGTACAACAAAGATTTTCTTTAATCTTTGATCATTGACATCATTGTAATTTATTTCTATTGTAATATAATTTTGAGGGCATGGCAACATCAAACTGTTTAGCTTTTAATTTTCCGTAGTAGACCTCATTTAAGGACAGAATGCCTTTTCATTGCTGTACAGTTTGTCACAGGAAGAGACAAGTAAATTCTCATTGCGGCTTCTAAATTTTATAAGATACTTTCCAACTCTTTTTTCTTCTTGATGTAGAAAGAGGTTTTTCTTGATGATGTCATTTTTTTTTTACCTTCAAGAACTAAATTTTCTACATGGATGTCTTTGGAGTAGCTTTGAGACAAGCATTTCCCCTAATTTGTGAAATCTTCTAGCTCCTTTTTATTACAATAAGATTTCTGAATATCTAGAATCTTGTGTTGAGAACCACGTAGCGGTGGTACGTTCGCCACAATTTTTATTTATTTATTATCTTTTTTCAACATTCATTTTTTTGCGTTTCGAATTCTTTTGTGCCTTAGGCACATATCTAGCGTCACTAAGCGGAAGTAGTAGTATTTATCAATAGTACTATTTATAGTTGATTATATAGACTTGTGAAATGCATAACAAATGGATTAAAGTAGTATATCTCAGAAATGCAACAAGTACGAGGAATAAACTCTGACACTCATACAAGGTGTGATAATTAAAATCTCGGACTGCGCATGCCCTAGCCGTTAAGATTGGTATGACGGAGTGGGAATGGGGGAATATAATTCACCTTAATCCTTCCGATACTCCTGGACCCTTATTCCATTTCTCTATCTAGTTCAGTTTGTTTTAAATATTGCTTGAGTAAGAAATTGTCGTGTCGAGGTGCCGTTATTATGATAAACTTAAAAATCAAGCTGCGCATAAGTTTGAAATACCTCTTAAAATTCAGAAGGAAACAAACTCCAACTGAATGTTTTAAATTGTTGAAAGAGTATTTTGAGACATTTACGCGTCACACAGTCAAATTTTTGAATGGCACAAACTATTTTCGGAAGATCGGGAGGCTGTTGAAGATGATGAATGTTTTGGTCGATTTGTCACATCAAGAACCGGTCTTACGCATTGTTTTAGTTCGATATTACTGACATCATCATGATTGAATGGGTAATGTAAGGCCAACCGGTAAAAGAGCAGCCTTACATTGAATGCCTGAGAAAGTTTAGAGAAAGGGTAAGGAAGAAAAGGTCAGAGATCTGTAAAACATCAGCAAGAGACTTTGCACCAAAACAAAAATCCAGTGCACATTGAGTTGTCTGTAAATCAGTTCTTGGTGGATAAATGCCTTAGTATTACAGAATATCCACTGTACTCACCAGATCTCGTTCCATACTACTTCTTCCTGTTTCTTAAAATAAAAAATCCATTGATGGGAACGTATTCTGAGTCTGTAGAAGAGGCGAAGGCAAAAACGGCTGATAGACTGAAGATAGTGATATCTAATGAGGTGAAGCACTGCTTTGAAGGTTAAAAAGCACGCAGAAACTCTATTTTGATAGGGAATGGGGGTATGTTAAAAGAAAAAAAGGGATTTGTACATTGTTTTCAATAAAGCTAACTTTAAGTCTTGTCCGGTTATTTAATTGTCACACATCTTATATGGTAGAAACATACATTTAAAATATAGAGAATAGATTAATGGAACATGTTTCAGAAGTAGTAGGTTATTGGTCCCATTAACAGATAGCAATTACAACGGAAAACCTTACTAAAATGAAACAAATTGTCATTATTCTAAAGAAAAAATATATCCCAAATCGCTGAATTCTGCGGGCCTTACCATCTCGTTATTTGTTATCACACAAGCAGAACAGCTAAGGCTTTTTGATCGCACTTTTCGTTGTGTTACTTAAAATTTATAACATTTAGAAATTAGGAAAATTAGAATTCTGTTGTTACCTTAGTATTTATAGGATGCAACCTGGGAGTGTAAGACACACACCAAAACATTTGAAAGTACTGGAATCCTTTCGACAAGCAATCACACGCAGCAGAAATTTGATCATAGACACTTTGGTTCTGTTATTCTCTACATCAAGGGTATCAAACTCAAAGGCTGACTTGGGTCAAATAAACAAGATTTGACTAAGGTGGGTTACAAAGAAAATCAAAATTTATAGAAAAGTAGGTTTATTTTGTGAATTATATATATTTTATAATTATATAAATGATCAAGAAACATTTAATATTTACGTCCTGACACACTTGACATCTCTTCTCTGTTACTCTATTTTCTATTTCAGGAGAAATTTTGATATTTTTGGTTTTGTGCCAATATGTTGATCGGGCCGTGAATTTGACCATCTTTACTACATGATTCAACTCACAAAGCATTAAAGAAAGTTAAGCACAGTTTCGCCACTCCCTACAAGATAATGCTGTCCTACCAACACTTAACTTCTTTAAATTCCGCGAGATGTCACTACCATACATGAATTAAATCATAATATTGGTTGACACCACTGAAATTTAGAGAGAACTGCTAGTACAGAGAGTTCTGGATTGACAAATATTGCTCTGTAGTAATCATAGATCTAGACTCCTAGAAGAAGACTACTCTTTTGTTATTAAACTTATTAACTTTATTGAAATGTCGTCTGTATAATGACATAATACACTGGACCACTCCCTTATCATCTTAAAAAAAGTAGTTTTTCCTTTTAGTTGAATATTATCGGATAGCATAAATGTAATTGTAACCTCCTTTCTTACACATAACAAAAATTATGCTTCTAAATTATTATATAAAAAGTTAGCTATGTTAACCCGTCATTGACATTGAAGTCAATTCAAAAACTTGTTCACCAATATTTAATATACAGTACAAATCACTTATTTACCAGTTTTTCTGTTCTAAATTAAAGTGTATAAGTCTAAAAAAAAATTTTAATACCGTTATTGGATACATCAGTCATTGTATTCTTCAAGAAGCACACTAATGATAGTGTGTATACTTGAGAATTATAGAATAGGGTGATGCAAATATAGTTTAATGTTAAGCTGACTTGTATCAAATGTCGAATTCCTCATTTAAATCTGATAATGGAAAGAACCCAATGTTACGTTAAATTTTCTTTGAATTATTAATGATTGATAAGAAATGATTAAAAGCAGAAAATACTGGAAAATCCTCTTCTCTTGTAGATATTAGTGTCTCTAGACTAAATTTGGAGGATCAAATATTATTTTAATTACCATTAATAAAACTATCAATTCCGTTTCCTTGAATTACTGAAGTGAGTAATGCAGATGACTACATGGATAAAAAATTTATTATTGAAAACTTTGTAATGCGTTTTCAACACGTTATTGATGTCAATGAAGCCCAAATTGAGTATATTCTGTAAATGAATAAATTTTAACGATTCTAATATATTTTTTGTGTGCTTCTTTGAGCACCACATTTCCTCATAATGGTCAAAATTTCAACTTTCTTTTTATTGCAGAAACTTTTTTAACGTGGTCCACATAGCAAATATTCCAAGTTTCATCATAATCCAATTAGCAGAACGGGCTCTATAGGTTTCTAAATAGTGTAACTTTAATTATATAACCACCCGGTAGGTATGGTTTGCAGCAGTCCTATGGAAGGAAATCACCCCTAGGATAGATTTTAAAGATTATGTCACATTAGATGAGGTTCTGTGCAATTAAAGTTGTGGAAACTGTTGATTTGTTGGAGATAATGAATAGTGATCGTGATGCAGTGATTAATAATGAAAATCCTATCAAAACTTACATTTTCAAATG
Source organism: Trichonephila clavata (assembly GCA_019973975.1). Taxonomy (NCBI): domain Eukaryota; kingdom Metazoa; phylum Arthropoda; class Arachnida; order Araneae; family Nephilidae; genus Trichonephila; species Trichonephila clavata. The sequence goes on along the minus strand of BMAO01032008.1, from coordinate 11,313 downwards.
CTTTCCTTTGTTTGGAAACCGAAAAAACATATCTCATGCAACATGACGTAGATGAAGCATTATTTTCTTTTCTGCATGAAGTCGAGAAGAAAAAAAAAACTCTTTAAGAGTCAGTAATTGATAAGATTGTCAAACATCTATTAGGTAGTATTTTAATGATTCCAATTAACTGGTGAATAAAATTCCCGAATAGTATTTTTAGCTACTAAATAAAAAGTATGTAAATTCTAATTACAGATATTTTTTAGTAGTTAATTATTATAGAATTTCCAAAAGGTAGTGTAAAAAAATTTGTATTTTTTGGACCCCGATATGACGAATAACCCCGAAGTCACGAGTAAAATGTTCCGTCACTATGAATTCGTTAAATCATGTCAGACTGTGTATATGTGTGTAACTTTATTCAAGGGGTTTACCTGGAAGAATATTTAAATTTGTTGCAATCGTTCAAACGATAAGACATTTATTGGTATTTTATTTTACACAAATATAATTACTCTAAGAATTACAGAATAAAAAATAACACCCAGACAACCGCACGTGAACATGCAGGGCAGTAAACAAAAGCACTGCTTGGACATCTGAGCTTTTATAACTTTCAAATCCGGATGCTTTTTTAATCACATTATTTACACTTCTTCTGTGATTTGTCAGAATACGCGGATGATGCAATGTTGCATTATCTTGTTTTTAAAAACGTGATTGTGTCAGTTTCTTAAGAGATAAAGTTATGGTTAACGGTATATTTCCCCTCAGTAGGGTAAACTGAAATTTAACGTAATCTTGTCGGTCTCAAGACCATTATGAATTAAAAATCTTTCAAGAGAAAATTTAATTTGTGAAACTTATTACACATAATATACATAAAAGCTTTATATATATATATATATATATACACTGGTGTCCAAAAGTTAAGCATAATTGATATTTATGTGAATAAAGATGGAACTGTAATCTAGAATGGCGGGAAACACGATATGCGAGTGTAAAATGGTTATAAAATAAGGAAGCACATCAAAAGAATGATAATAATTAATTTTATTATCCAAAGTAGCAGTTTGAAATAAAACTGAGCATAGGAAGGATTCACACTTTAAAGGAAAATTGAAAGAAAACATTAAATAAAATATTGATGCTGCAGTTTAATAAGGCGTGTGGTCACCTCTGACAGCCAGGCACGCTGCACAGCGATTTACCATACTTGCTATGAGATGATGAATGAGTTATGGGCTCAAACGGTTCCAAGATTCTTGGGCAGCTCTCTTCAGTTCTGTATCAGAGCTTGGTGGGTGCGAAAGGACTGCAATTTGTTTACTGAGCCTATCCCATACAAGCTCGATAGGATTTAAATCAGGGGAGTTCGCAGACCACGACATGCGCTGGATGTTTTCCGTTTCAAGGAAGTCATCAATCAGCACCGCTCGGTGACATGGCTCATTATCATCCATGAATATGAAGTCAGGACCGACAGCACATCGAAACAAGCAAAGATAAGGCTCAAGAACTTCGTCTCTGTAACTCTGAGCAGTCACAGACCCCGTGTCAAAGAAATGGAGGTCTGGGCGGCCGACCCTCATGATGCCTGCTCATACCATTACTCCCCTTGATGGAAAATGATGCCTTCCGTTATGTTTCTTCGTTCAAAACGTGTTCCACGTTCTCTCCATGTCGTTACCCGCCGTGAATCACTACTCAGACTAAACAGGGACTCGTCACTGAACATCACATTGACCCACTCTCCCACGCTCAATGTCGATGTTATGCGCAAACGTGAGGGGAAGCAAACTGCTGGTCTTCTGGCATACAGGCCAGCATGGTTGAGTCTCCTGTAAACAGTTTGCCTTGAAATTCGTATTCCTGTGGTGACTGAGCCCCGAACCCAGTGCTCTGGCAGTCCTGCACCTCTGACGTCACGCACTCATTACCAATAATCGGTCCTGGAGAGGGGTTGTGACTCTTGGTCGACCCTAAACTGGTTGTGGGGTAACATCTCCCGTTCTTTGAAACCTCTGCCACAGTCTTGAGATCACACCCTGGTCTACATTAAGAATTTGAAACACTTCGGTTTGTGATCGTGAGGATTCCCGCATTTCAAAGATTCTTCCTTTCGTAAACATGTCCAGTTGGCGTCTTTGTGCCATCATTCACCTTGTTTGATGGTTAACAACGTTCCTTCGTACAGCAGTTGCACGAAACTTGTCTGAACTACCTATGCGGCGTGAATCGGTTTCTCCGCGTTCTGACATGCGACGGTGTTTCGCACAGGACGTAGTCGACTGAAAAGTTTTGCATTAACCCAATGTTTCTTCCTTACCCAATTAATATCCGTAAGAAATTTGGAATAATTTTACGAATATTTACTCCATGTCCTTCGCATTTTAAGATTTATGCTTAACTTTTGGACACCAGTGTATATATATATATATATATATATTAATATTCAAAATAATAAGGTTGGTTAATTGAATGTGACGCCAACTTATTTTCATAATAAATCTTAATGATTTGTACGAAATGTACGATAAATATAAGAACTCTTGAGATCAGTTACAAAAGTACATTTGCAGATATTATAGAAGGTAACGAAAACGAGAATTTGAAAATCAAAAAATGTTAAGGAAACCACTTCATTATAAAAATATTGAATTTCAAAACCAATGCTAAAAGGCACACGGTATCATTTCGCATGTTTTGCACTGATATGGAACTTTCGAAGAACTACTCAAATCAAAGGAGTAGTTATAATTAAAGAAAATGTAGAAGGCCGTAATTCAACTGCAAGGGGTGTTGGAGAGAAAACCAACAGGAATATTCCAGTGAAATTTGGTATCTACACGTTTCATTACATGCGCAAGTCAAATATGCAAGAAAATCTACATTTTCACAGAATAGATAGCATTTCGCAGTGTTTCAATGTTTATCCACAGAATATATGCAAATTTTACGCCAATCGAACAGTATAAACACAAGACCACATTGAGTAATGGTCAATCATGACTCTGGAATAAGAAGAAAAGTGCAGTTTTCTTTCCAGCACCCCTTGAACACTTGCAGTTTAATTATGGTCACCCTGTATTTTGGGTGTGTGTTAGTTACAGATTGAAGCATTATCAAACGGGTTCTGTTAAATAACAGTGTGTTTCTTCCAAAGCCGGGTTCCACGGAAACTCCAACTGCTTTTGTTTTATTTCGAATGAGTGAGAGTTAAATTACCACAATTGTACAACTCAACACTAGGGCCTTGTAATTTTAAACCTCGATCAAATGACATTGACGACACCTGGGATGACACCACCCTCTCAAAACTACCATGCCACTAGGAAGATTTTGAGCTTCTATGATTTAACCACTCTACACGTCGGGACTTCATTGCCACCAGGACTCGAACTTGTGATATGCCATGCACGAGTTCACGTGATTGCCACTACTCTATCAATAAAAGTTAAAAGTTTATCATTTAGTTGATAAACTGAAATAATTTAAATGTGCATCACTTTTATTAATATGTAGTTTGCACAGTTGTAGAGTTCCCAAGATTAATCACTGCTTCATTTCATGTTTGGAACTTTCAGCACCCCGAATGGCCTACCCGCCATGCAGAGGGGCGGCTGATGTACGTAGGTGATAAAAGTCCTCCCATTGACGAGGTGTGAAAGATTGAAAAAGGGGGGGGGAGTGATCTCCGGGGTTGTCTTCATCATTTGACCATGGTTCAATAGTGCGAAGTCCCTTTCCCTTTACTCTCATTTCCATTTCTGTGTTTTTGCTCTTTGGAAAGTCTTTCCAATATCCCCCCCCCTTATGGACCCGATGTGTACAGGACTGGTAACCAGAAGCCGTACGGAAAGGATAGTGGCATGGTTTAGCCACCCTTGTTCATTCGTTTCCTTACGGCATCACCACCCACCCTTTTGTAAATTAGTACTGTAATAATCTTCCCTGCGCACCTAAATTTGTAAGAAAATTGGAAATTACACACACACTAACCATTGCTTAACAAAATAATCTAATTTATTCACAATATTAAGCAATACACAAATTCGATCTATCCAATTTAAGAGATGCCCCCAATTAAACACTGTGCCGACAATCAACGAGGTAAGCGATGATGAGAAAACTGTAATACTAACCACATTTAATCAATGCGATCACTTTCCTTTTTTTTCTATTTAATCTCAGTGACAATTCGTCACCTTAAAATATCCTCGATTCACAATCAATTTGATGAATCTCTGCTCCGATAGCAGTTTAGCCATCTCTGTCTAACCTGAAAACCTATAATATATATAGCAGTCTTAATTAACATAATCCTGTTTTCTTCTTCGAAGCGGAGTTTTATAATAAAATTATTTTTAAAAACCAGAAAAATTTCCTCAAAAGGACAATTAGCAGAAGGAGCTCATATAGAACCGTCATGGTTCAGTAAATTAATGAAATCATTTACAATAGCACAGTATACAGTAAACAATATTGTATGAACTCTAGTTTTTATTTTCAACTTTTAATTATCATCTTTTTCTTCGTTTATCGCTTGACCATCTTTTACTTTTACACATCCTTTTTTTTTTTTTTTGTTGAGACACTGTCATTGTACTGGTACAACAAAGGCTTTCTTTAATCTTTGATCATTGACATCATTGTAATTATTTTCTATTGTAATATAATTTTGAGTGCATAGCCACATCAAACTGTTCAGCTTTTAATTTTACACAGTAGACTTCATTTAAGTGTTCACTCTTTCAAGGACAGAAAGCCTTTTCTCTGCTGTACAGTTTGTCACAGGAAGAAACAAGTAAATTCTCACTGCGGCTTCTAAATTTGGGATGGTACTTTCCAACATTTTTTCTGATAGTAGTAAGAGATTCTTATTGTTGTTATTTTCTTCCTACCTTCAAGTACATTTTTAAATGTTGACATTCTTGCACAAACTGTTCTTCATCGATATCTTTGGGGTAGCTTTGAGCCAAGGATTTCGCCTATTTTGTCACTTCTTCTAGCTCCTTTTTATTAAGATAAAATTTCTGAATATCTAGAATCTTGTGTTAAAAGTCTCCTAGCGGTGTATGTTCGCTAAAATTTTTATTTAATTATTTATTTGCAACATCTATAATTATTTGAGCCCCGAAATCTTTTGCGTCTTAGCCACGTGCCTAGTTTGGCAAAGCGGAAGTAGTAATATTTATCAATAGTAGTATTTATTGTAGAATATACATGTTTGTGAAATGGATTAAAGTCGTAGTATATGTCAGAAATGTAACAAGTGCGAGGAATACATTCTGAGAGTCATACAGGGCGGGACAAATAAATTCTCGACAGCGCATGCCCTAGCTGTTAGGCTTGGTAAGAAGGAGTGGGAATGGAATATAATTGACCTTAAAATTTTCAATACTGCTGGACCCTTATTCCAACACGCTATCTAGTTCAGTTTGTTTTAAATATTGCTTGAGTAAGAAATTGTCGTGTCGAGGTGCCGCTATCATGATAAACTTAAAAATTAAGCTGCGCATAAATCTGAAATTCCAAATGAAATGTAGAAAGGAAAAAGGACTCCAACTGAATGTTTTAAATTGTTAAAAGTGTGTTCGGAGACACTTACGCATTACACAGTTAAATTTTTGAATGGCACAAACTATTTTCGGAAGATCGGAGGCTGTTGAAGATGATGAATGTTTTGGTCAATTTGTCACATCAAGAACCAGTCATACCCATTGTTTTAGTTCAATGTTAATGACATCATCATGATTGAATGGGTACTTCAAGACCAAACGGTAAAAAAGCAGCACTACATTAAAGTCCTGAGAAAGTTTAGAGAAAAGGTAAGGAAGAATAGGTCAGATCTGAAGAACAACAACAGGAGATTTTGTACCAAAACAGAGCCCCAGTGCACATTGCGCTCTCTGTAAAGAAGTTCTTGGTAGATAAATACATTACTGTTATCGAGCATCAACTGTGCTCACCAGATCTCGTACCATACTATTTTTTCCTGTTTCTTAAAATGAAAAATGCTTTGATGGGAACACATTCTCAGTTTGTAGAAGAGGTGAAGGCAAAAACAACAGACATACTGAAGATGGTAATATCTAATGAGGCGAAGCTCTGCTTTGAAAAATAGGAAACTCCTATAAAACTCTATATTGATAGGGAAGGGGTGTATGTTGAAGGGGATTAAAAGGTATTTGTACATGGTTTTCAATAAAGCTAATTTTTAAGTCTAATCCGGTTATTTAATTGTCACACCTTTAATTTGGTAGAAACATACATTTAAAAAAAAGTTATAATAGGTTAGTGGAAAATGTTTCAAAAGTAATAGGATATTGGTTCCATTAACATATTGCAACTACAACGGAATATGTTACTAAAAAGAAACAAATTGTCATAATTCTACAGGAAATATATTCCAAAACACTCAATTCTGCCTACCTCACCATCTCGTTATGTGTTATCAGACGAGAAGAATGGTGGAAGCTTTTTTTTATCGCAATTGTCATTGTGTTACTCAAAATTTAAAACAAATTGAAGTTAGAGAAATTAGAATTCTTTTTTTACCCCTGTAACGAATGGTAATAGAGCGCCCTCTCCTGGCCATGTGAACACTTAACCGGTCAGCCTGCTACCTTGGGGAAGGAAGGATGTGCCAATGTCCGTCCGCGCAAACCCCTAATTATTTGTATGGATTTTTCCTGTTTTTATGTAATTGTAACCGTGCTCAATTAGAATGTACCACCAATTAAAATTATTTGAGCTAGCCGCCGGAGTTATTTTTGAGTATCGGTTATAAAATTGGCACCCAATTTACGGCCCGAATAATTGTTTAATTTTAATATGACTACTAGTCTAACAAAGTTATCTTCAATATTCTGAACTGCTAGTTCATGAAGAAGTTTAAAAAAGTAATTTCTGAAATTGTAGCTACCGGCTACGAAGAAATTTTCGGATTACTAGAAAATTTATATTTCCTACCGGGAAATTAGAAACTTTGGATTGCATTCGTCTTCATGGAGCATCAGCTAAGTTTCTTTTGTTTTGTTTTGTTTCTGATTCATTTTGATCTTTTATTAAATTTTACTTGTGTTTTTATATTTTATGGTGTAACAGTTCCCATAACTTTGACTGAACTGCTAGCGCCACCTGCGGCGCTGCGTGAACTTTATAACTTTATTAGTTAGTACTATGTAGTTCGTAGCCAATACAACATGTAGTAGTTCTTCCTCTTTTTTTCATTTGTGCTCGTCTGTCAATTAAGTGTTAAGTGTATTTTGTGTACTTTCCTGTGATGTCTTCTCAGCTGTGTGAACCCTAAAAAATAAAGGTTTTTCTAATAAACCTAAACGAGATGTGACATTATTATTGCAAAACCACCCCATGCATAATCATTTAGCGATGGGGAAACGTCACAAATCTGGCGCCCAGTGAGGCCCAGCTGAGCAAAAGGATATCATATTTGGATAAGTACTATTTTCACTTTTGATTTCTAAGATCACCTTGATCCTATTGAATTAAATTCATCAAAAAAAAAAAAAAATTAACGATTCCTTGAATCGTTATTGTCTTAAAGACAATATTGTTTTGAAACCATTCATATATGATTCATCTCGAATCAAAAGTAGATTTGTTAAAAGTAAACAATTCTGTATCTTCTAAATAGAATTTTACTTCAATGATTCATCTCGAATCGAAAGTTGTCTTTATTTTGAATGTTAAAGAGTTCTACATAGAATTGTGCTTCAATGATTCATCTCGAATCGAAAGTAATTAACATTTTCAAAGTAAATGTTCTTTATTTGTTAACATAATTGTAATTTTAACGATTCATCTCGAATCAAAAGGAAATTTCATCTTGAAGTTTAATTCTTAAATTTTAAACTGTCAAGGTGACAAAATATATTTGTTTTGAAAAATTGTTCTTTTATTTTAATTAGAACTATACTTAAATAATAGAAAAACTTTTCTTATCTACATATATTCACATATTTGTATGTTTTATGTGTCGCAAGCAGTCCATTGCTTAATTATTATTTCTAAAAAGAAATTACTTTGAAACATTATATTTGAATGCATTTTCATATCTGAATTTACCTAAAGCGTACGTCATTATTGCATAATTGTGTTTAAACAAAATTATTGAAAAGTTTTATTAATTGCTTGTGTATAAGTATACCTAAGCAGATTAGTGCTCAGAGGTCTGGTTTTCCATTGTGAAAACATTTTATTAATATTTTTGTGAAATATTATTCCGTTATCACAAAAGAGCTCTTAATAATCTTTTCTAACTAAAACGAATTTCAACTGAATACTCTAAATTGGAATTCTTAAAATTCATTTTGTCAAGAATAATTCTTTTGCAAGTGTAATCGTATTTCTTATGTTATTTTATTTGCATGCATATGTAATCTCATTTAAACTGAAACATTTCGTAAGCTTTTTTCGTTTTGCTCGAGTAAGCTAATTTTATTCTCCGCGCACTAATTTATGATCACTCAATTGCGCTGAATTAGTCATAACATCCGCTGTGCTGATACTAAGAAAAGGAGATTGAAAACCATCTTTTTGTTACTTTTATTATGGTTTGATGAGTAATGTATTTTTTCCCCAGCTGGAATATAAATCCGACCGAAAAGTGTTTTCATTATATATTCTTTTTTTTCCTCTGAGATATACTGTGAAATGTTGTAATCATTTGAGAATTATCTGGTTCTTATAAATTCAATATATTTCTTCAGGGAAACCTGTGTGTACAAGTTTATTATGCATTTTATGTTCTAACTTGATTTTATAACTCTTATTTTCTTTTGATATTTTCTTAAATGAAAGTTTTCAGTGTTTTGATTTCAGCTTCAGTGTGTTAGGAAAATACTATTTTTTTTTTCTCAAAAAGAAAACCATTTCATTAACTTTTTTTTTCCGAACTGAACTTTATCACAGAAAGTATGGCATTTCTCACGAAAGGAAAAAAAGAGGATTTGAGAAAGTTGGCTTGGGAAATGGGACTCTCTGTGGGTGAAGATTTGCGAATTTTAGACATAAAACATTTGATTGTAAATTCTGAAAAATACGAAGAAGCTTCTATAAAAAATTTATTTACGAATATAATTGAGGAACGGCTCGAAAAAAATTAAAAACGACGAACAAGCAGCAGAACAAGAAAGAAAGAAAGCCGAACAGGCGGAAGAAGAAGAAAGAAAGAAAGCCGAACAGGCAGCTGACTTGGAAAGAAGAAAGGCTGAAATGGATTTTGAGTTGCAGAAATTGAAACTGCAACTTGAAGCCAAAATGAGTGGAGTTCCGCAAAGTAACGACCCTGATATCTCGGAGCAGCCTAAATTAGAATTGAAGAATCTGATTCCCAGATTTAACTCGAAAGAAGACGACATGGCTATATTTCTCAAACTATTTGAGAGACAATTAAAATTTTTAAAAGTACCTGATAACCAATGGGTTGCATATTTAATTGGAGCCTTGCCAAGTGACTTAGCCACACTCATCGCTAGGGAATCCGAAGAAGAAGCGCAAGACTATACGCATGTCAAAGAAATGCTTTTGAAGAGATTCAAACTCTCCGCGGAAAAATTTAGACAACTTTTCCGGCAACACAAGAAAGTTCAAGAGAACACATGGAGAGATTACTTTTTTGAAATAAAAAGTTATTTCGAAGGATGGTTGAACGAATTGAAAATTGTCAACTTTCAACAGTTAAAAGACCTAATCATATCTGACCAAATTAAAAGACATGTACCTCCCGAAACAAGAGAACACTTCATGCATGAATGGTCAGAATGGGTGTCACCTTCAGACTTAGCTGACAGATTGGATGCTTATTTCCTCATTCGAAATACTACTTCAGTAAAAAAGACTGTCAACTCAAAAGAAAATTCTTCTAAACCTTACGCTCCAAAAAGAAATTCATATGATAGTAGATTTGATAAAACCAACCAAGCCGGTCCTACTTCATCTTTCAATAGAGGTGATAAACTGAAAACTGATGACAGATCAGATAGGCCATCTGTATCTTGTTATGGTTGTGGTAAGCCAGGGGTTACAAAACCCAGATGTCCAAATTGCAAACCAGCAGTGAATAAGGACTCAGCAACTTTTGGCAACATCAGTTTGCATTCATGCTCTTTAACTCCAAATCAAAGTGCGGTGCTGAAGTTAGCTGTAAATGGCATATGGGGCACTGCATGCGCCGATAGTGGAGCCAGTCATTCAATTGCTGGCGAAACCTTGTATCTCCTTTTACAAAAAGAAGGAGCCAATTTCCAAAAGACTCAAATCACTATGTCCCTCGCTGACGGCCATAAGTCCGAGGTGGAAGTCTACACAACCAGTGTAGTTATCAGACTTGAAGAACGTGTAATCCGTACACAATTAATAATTTTGCCTTATGCTAAAGGAAACAGAACACTTTTGGGAATGGACTTTATACAGAAAGCTGGCATTGTTTTAAACCTGAGACATCGCAACTGGTTCTTTAGTGACTCACCCCAACGAACCTACGATTTTGTTAAAGAAGCAATTATTCAAGAAGTCCAAAGCAGACCTAACCTTGAGGAAAATACATGCTTACTGCGTGATGATGAAGGTAAATGTCTAACGCTTGACCAGAAAAATGAACTGGGAACATTGCTAAAAAAGTACGAAACTGTGTTTGAACCAGGGGAGAGCCCACTCCTTTTATGGAACACCGTATCAACACCGGAAATAGCCCTCCTGTTTCGGTGCCTCCGTATAGATTACCTCCAGCAAAGAAAGAAGTTCTTAAGCAGGAACTTGATAAACTTTTGGAACAGAACATCATAGAAGAGTGTGGATCTCCGTATGCAGCCCCTGTAGTGCTCGTTCCAAAACCGAACGGGAAAATTCGGCTTTGTATCGATTATAGAGGCCTCAATGCTACGACAGTGGCCGACTCTTATCCGTTACCTAGAATGGATGACCTGCTTCACGAAGCGAAGCACACACCTTTTATGACAACTATAGATTTACAATCAGGTTACCACCAGGTGAATGTTTGTGTTTCTGACAGGGGCAAAACAGCATTTGTTTGTCCATTGGAACTTTTCGCTACCTTCGAATGCCTTTTGGTTTGAAAACGGCCCCAGCCACATTTCAGAGACTTATTGACAAATTTCGCAGTGGCCTAAGTGACATTCTTATACTTTCTTATCTTGATGACATCATAATCCTGTCCGAAACCTTCGAAAAACATCTTACTGACCTCAAAGCTGTATTTGAGAGACTTTTACTATTCAAACTACATGCAAATCGTAGTAAATGTAATTTTGCTTGTGATAGGGTAAAATACCTTGGACACTA